>VZTZ01004133.1:122383-179288 GCA_013400955.1 Drymodes brunneopygia | reverse complement strand
GGGGGGGGGGGGGGGAAATCAATTTCAGGTTGCTATGGACAACTGGGCTGTCTCCTGTAAAGCAGAATCGGATTCAGCTCTACAAACCTGAACACTAAACATTCCCTCAAATACAACACACACACGCTCACTAAATTAATGAATACAATAAAATACAGACTTGTGTCATCTCCCAGGTTTTTCTGCTGAATGAAGGACATGCTCCAATCTGCTAATTGCCACTAAATACAGGACTGGAGTTTGGCTCAGTAGTGGCTTTCTGACTGCCAGTCCAACACTGCCTTACAGGGGAAAAGGTCTTTAATAGCCAAATACATCAGAGCAGTACCCAGATCTACCTTGCTCTGGGCCCTTCCACATGCTCTGGTCTTGCAGCGGGATCTAAAACCACGTGCTGCTGATCCAAGTTCCTGAAGAACTCAGCTAGAAGGGACAGCAAAAGCTCAGCCTGAGGCTTTCAAGCACGTCCTGGCAGATACTGGACAGAGGCAGTTTAACCTGCCCACAGTCCCTGAAAAGCCTGAATAGAAACAATGCCCTTAACCTGAGCAGCTGACCTACAGTCACAGCTGCCAGCAGGAGCCTCACATGGAGGGACCACTGGGGACAACATAGTGCCCATGGTCCAACAGGTGTCCACTCCCCATGCTTTGCACTGGAATAATTTCAAACAGGTTTTAAGCACCTTCTCCACTCCCTGCAAGAAGGAAAGCCCTGGTGAGAAAGAGTGGAGCAGAGATGAGGCATCTGATTCTATGCCCTTTCCCAGTAGCTGTTAACAAATCAAAGAAATCCATCTAGATCAATCTCTCCATCAAGGCAACAGGAAACATTCCCATCCCACGATACTGTAAGTCTTATGGAGCAGTTAATGATTTTCCAATGAAATGTACCATCAAAATATAAGATTTTATTAGCAAAATCAATGATGTGCGCAGAGACAGTCCCTTGTGTGTCTTAAAAAAAAAAAGTCTATGAATAAACCTGACAGGAATAAAGAACATTGTGCAATTATTACAGTTGTTTTACAGGATTCTCTAAAAATGACAGCCCACACTTCTGGTAAGACACCTTAAGGCAGTACCAAAAAAAAAAATAAATAAATAAAAGGAACAGAAGCACAGCATTCCCCTACACTTGGAGGGTGCATTGTGTTTATTAAATTACATCTTTTTTCCCAACAAGAAGATAACATCCTGGAAACAAACTACCCCAACACTTAAAGAAATATTTACCAGTCACCCATCTTACTCTCCTTCTCCACCAGTTCAGTGTTTCACTGCATTAGAAAAGCAACCAGTGGAAATTTACACCCATTTAAACCTAGCAGAAATGGAAGCAAGATAGAGAGGCTGTGACTTTTCAGCACCCACAAAACTCATGATGGTCCTAAATCATGCACACAGGTCAGATATCTGCAGCATCCAAGAGCCCTCTGCAAGCAATACACCCATCTGAGGACAAAGGGATGGAGTCCTACCAGCCTGCCAGTCCCCTGTTCTCAGCTGGCAGCTAACATCCACATCAGTACCATCATAAAGAGCTCAGACAGTCAAAACATTAAGGCACCCCAAATCCAACACTCACCAAATTTACTACCCAATTTTTTTGTGGAGTTCTGGCTAACGAACAAGGAGCACCATTAAGTCACGTTTACAGCAAAATACTCAAGAGTGCACTTATGTGTGAAAATAGTGCCAAAAAAACCACATGACAGTTCTAACCCAAATCTATACACAAGAGCCTAAGGTCCACTCAGGGGAAAAAATTCTCTCTTCCAACTGACTTTAAACAACCTCAGGATGAATGTGGGGACAGACAGGGAAAAAGTAACAAGAATACCCAACAGATGTTTCCATTAGCATAGATTTGCCATTCATTTCTCTTTCTTCTACCATCAAACTCCTTTATTATCCTTGCTGGATAATTTACAGTGCTTGTTGCAAAGTACAGTCTCTAAGAACAGAGACAGCAAACACTTGACAATGTAGAAGTTCAAAGAGCTGAGCCATGCATGACCTGCAAGCAGATTGTTGGTATTTCCTCGCATGTATAAAAGAGCTTTGCTTTCATGCAATGCTGGAACTTGTCATCATGAAACACCCTCCAATTACAACATGGCCCAGAGGAGCTACTATTTTGGGTCCTAATAACGTGCTGGGTTTTACAGGAAAGAAAGAAGGCAAGTAACATGGAACAACCCAGCTGTCAAGGAAAGAAACAGATGGGATCCTCACAAAGCTACACAGATTGCCTTAGTCAAGTGCTGTCACAGCCCATCCTCGAGATGGGAAAGCACAGTGCTAGAGCTAGATGAAAGGAGCTTGTGAAATTAAGTAGCATCATCACCTCCACAAGGCCTGTGAAGAGACAATAAAGAACTGCTTTCCAGGCACTCTGATCCCAAGGCAGTAAAACATGACTCAAGGTTGTCAGGCTGCTTTTTCCAAATGCCTTTCAGCTGAGTGACAATTGCCCAATTCTCCCACCTGTTTGGCCCCCATGAAACACAGAGAGCATCCACAGAAGCACAAGTCACATCTGTGGTCTTGGAAAAGCTCTCCCTTGAGTAACAGGCACAAATAGGGCTGCCTGGAGGCGTCCCTGCTAACATGGCCCCAGGTGCTGGCAGGCAGGCAAGCTGCCAGTGCACAGGTAGCACCAGGATTCACCCCGCTGTGGCTTCCAAACAATCTAGGAAACCACAACACTTGCCATGGCAGTTCAGTTCCCAGTGCCTTGGCACACCATGAACCAGTGACAGACCAGGAGAGGGGAGGGACTGGCCTGACCTTCCTCATTCAAGCTCTCAAGAGGGTGCTTCACCCAAGAGAACGAAGCAGTGCTTTGGAAACCCAGGCCCACCTGGAGATATCAGGGCCCACATCCAACAGATAGAGAGCCTGTGCTTTGTACTTCCAGCCCGAGCACAGCCATTCACGCCCACAGAGATTCAAACAACAGAGGCTGAAGCCAGATTATGAATGAAGTAACAGGATCGATTGCCTTACCTACCCTCCGCCTCCCACTAACCGGAAGATGTTATTCAGGGAAAATATAATTTAAAGGCAGAGGCTAATGAAGAATCAGATTGATTTTTAGATGAAGAAAGTAGATGTGATTGCAGTCTACCTGTTTGTAGCTTCCCAAGCCAGAGCGAGCTTCAGGAGAACCTGGCCCCCTCTCCCATTCCTCGTCCCAACCTCTGTCTCCCATCAAAGCAAGAAAAAACCTCACAGAAAAGGAATTCCTTTACACAAGACAATTGAGTGTTGCTCAGAGCCAGCTCAATGCTGGCTTCCCTCTTCCTGCTCAACAGTACAGAGCCTGAATTAATGAATATACAGAGGGCCCACTTTCCAGGGAAAAGCAAATTCCAAGTTTGCAGCTGGGAAGAATGCATCGTATGTCTGGTATTCATGCTGCGCCCTCTTTTCCCCTTCCTTTTTTTGGCCGTATAAGGAGCTGAGCGCAGCAGGCTGGACCAGAGAATGCAGCACTGCCTGCTCAGCACCATTAGACCTCAGACTTTGTTTGTCTTTACTGGAAATCCAACAAATCCATCTAGGAAAAAAGTTAGTGCATACGCCATGGAGTGTCAGGCTCAGACACCGTGGTCTGGAGATGCAGGATCCAAACAGGAGCCAGCTGAACGAGACCAGCCCAGCAAGAGCTCCTGCAGAGCTGCAAACACATGCATTGCACAGGCAGTAATTACCTTTATTGCACTGCAGGGAAGGGGGGGTGTTAACTTAAAAACTAGAGACTATTGCAGTCCTGAAGGGTTGTTTCACAGGTTTGCAGCACACAAGTCATACCTGCACAGGAAATAAAAGCCAACCTGGCCTTGAGTACACACACCTGGGGCTGGGAGGATTACCTGCCTTTGGCCACAGAGAAATACATCCTCTCTAACACACACAGGTTATAAACAGGTGTGTGGGATTGCACTATAGAGATGCAAATTGTTGGGAATTTTTCCTAGAGTCCTGACAATCCCTAAGTTTGAGGCTATTGCAGCAATTTCAGCAGCAGACCGGGATTTCCATATCCCCAATGCAATTACAGTATTACCTTCCAAAAACATAAAACCTTTTGCTATTACTGCTTCTTCTGTAAACAACAGACTATTCCTGTGGGCACCCAGGGCACTGCAGGAGCAAGAAGGAGAGGAAAAGACACGCACCACATTACCTTCCCTTTATGGAGAGTGATGGGTGCTGTCCCATGGGATGGCAATACCAACAGTCAGAGCCCCTCATGCTTGGCCCTAGGACCAAAGTGCAGGGGCAGAAACTCACAAGCAACCCAAGCCCATCCAACCACCCTGTCTTGCCCTCACACCTCTGTCAAGCACGTGAAGTTCCATCTCCTTCCCAGCACTAGCACCTCTGGGCTGCAGTTACCCATTGCCACCCTCTGTTTGGAGGTTCTGTCCCGGCCCCTGCAGCTGCCTGCTCCCAACCCTCCACCTCCACAGAGCTGCCTGCATGAGGAAAACGGAAGGACAGTGGCTAGAAGCCTCTTCATGACATCTAAAAACAGTCTTCAGCTTTCACCTGTAATATCCAGATTGAGTCAGGGATGCTCTGAAGCACAGAATGAAGCAGCTTGGACGAAGACACACAGTTGAAACTCAGCTGGGGGAAGGGAAAGTTTCTAGCCTCATTAATAACAGCCTGAAATTAAAAGCAGAGCTTGTAGTACAGCTGCAATTTTAGCTACCCCGCTGCTTGTGTTAACAGTGTGGCTTTATTATGGTCAGGGATTAAAAACAGCTTCAACAATTAAAGGAGGGGAAAAGAAAAAAATAATGACTGAACGAAAGAACCACCACCAACAAAAGCCAGTATAAAAAAAATTCCTGCAGGCTGGAATGATTAGCAAAAAACAGTTGTGTGCTGTGAGGAGCATGAGTGAATGCTTCCTCCCTCACACAGGCCCACACATGTCCCTGACAAGTGTATCTGTCCCCCACCTGTGGGAAACCACCCAGTGCCCTGTGGCTCAGCACCAGCCACCATCAGTCTCCCCAGGGATTACACCTCCTGCCCCGGAACAGGTGGGCTACAATCATCCTGCTCCAAGCAGACAGCTTAGAAACTTCCATACTCCTGCTGTCTAAATAACACAGTATGAAGAACAAAAAAATGGAAGGAAAATAGTCTTGCAACAAATGGCTAACATGCCTCAAACTTCTCAGGAGGCACCGGTCTCATTGAGCAGCCCAGAAGAGCTGAGAAGCAGCATGTCTGTGTCTCTTGGAGGTGAGCTGGTTGCCCAAGGGTTCCTGAAGGCATTTGCCCCACATTCCCTGGCACCTGCCCTGACACTAGCTGGGATAAGCTGCCTGTGGGAAGCCTCAGTTTGTAGCATCTAAATACAACAGGCATTACCTTTGATGGCTTGGCCAATAATGCTGAGATTGAACCTACTCATTCTTCTTTATAAGAATTAAGAGCAATATCTTCATGAGAAAGAGGAAAACTATCTCCCTTCTCCTCTTTCAATGCCTCCCTGATCAAAGTATTCTCTGGAGACATCACCTTTAGGGCAAGCACCTACATTCACTGCAAAGCTACTGAGGACCAGAAGTTCCTTCAGGGCCAAAAATACTCAGCAGTGTTCCTGCTCTGTGCCCTCACAGGTTTTAGCTTCTATTTCTCCTTTCTGCAAAGCAGGGGATATAAGCAGGGTCAGCCCAACTGACCAGAAATTTGGAGCTCAGGATTTCTTTTACTCCTTTTACTTCACTGTTGCTTTTGCCTTTGACCAACAACAGAAAGTGAGCACAGTCAGAGCACAGCAGGAAGGCATCAGTTTTCTCACAAACACAGCCACACCTACAGCTCCTTCTCCATTGCAGAAGGTTTGGCCTTCAAAAATCAATCCAAACTTGGCCCATCCACCAAAGCCGCCGCCTTTGCACTATGTGGATATTAACCCAATAATGTTCTGGGCAAATTCCTGCAGCTACCACAGAACTGTGATGCTCCAGAGCCAACCTCCTGACACAACAATGGTCATCTTCACCAAGACAACAGATCCAGATTCCTCCAGCGTTTCCCATGAGGACACACTGGACAAATCTGGTCCTCACAGCTGCTGCAACCCAGCAGTAAAAGCAATGCTGGGAACACCCAACAGATCTCAGCCCTGTTCCTGCTCTGGGATGAGTGCAGAATCATTTTCCATAAGGGATTAAAGTCACATCCCTGTCAAGGAAGCTATTAGTTGACAGAAAAAGTCTCTGCCATTTTTTGGAGACAGAACAGTGGACTCAGAAAAACTCTTGCTGCTGCAATGAAGGATAAGTGACATCCAGCCCAAATAAAGAAGATCCATCATTATATGACAATGAAAGTGACCAGACATCAGCTCTCAAAAGCCAGACAAAAGCATTTTACACTGTTTGCTTTCATAAGCTCAGAAATTTAAACCAGGCTGTGCCAACCCTTTGCAATTCCTTACACTGGAGGGTACAAAGGACTTCAACAGAACTGCACTTGAAGTCATGCCTGCAAAAATATCACAGCTACGGTAGCAAGTCCCCAGCAGCCACACAGGCTCTGCACCGTGTCCAGGGCAGGTTTGGTACCTTAGAAAACCAAAATGTCCTTTCTTTTTATGCTGAACTCTCCAGCATTTCAAAACCATTTAAATTAAAACTAACAAGCTCCACAATACACTTTCTCAGACACCAGAGCACTTTCTAAATGCCAAGGTGACAGCAACCAAAAGTCACCATGGCTTAACAAATTCGGGTGATGTGACTTCTTGGTGGTTTCAGTGAAAGGGCTTTGCCTTGCCTTTTCAGCAGGCTGGCAGCACACGTGGCCAACACAACACAGCCACTGTTCAGCTGTGAGAATGAGCCAACTCCAGGCAGCCTCACAGCCCCACCATGGAAAGCATTATATCTCCTGCTTTGCAATGGGAGAAATGGAAGCTAAAAAACAAACAGCCACCAAAGAAACCCAAAACCAATCACACACAAAACAACAAAACCCCCCAGAAAGGGTACAGGAAAAAAAAACCACAAGACATGAAGTTTGGAGCTGCACTGCCCCAACACACTCACTCCGGGATGGAAAAGAAGGGGAAGCTTGAAGGATGTAAGATGATGGCTGCACCAAGTACAGCCTGGCAAGGAGGCAAATAGGCTCTGGCTTAGGGAAGGTGCATGGAAGCAGGAAGGACTGAGGAAGTGCCAGCCAGCAAGGAAGGTTCTGTGGCCATAAGATGTGGCAAAATAAGGAAAAAAAAAAAATCAATTATTCAGATCCTGTCCTTAGAAACAGATGCTACAGTTTTTCTCTTACATAGGACTGCACTGAAAAAGACTCTTCCTCTCACCCCAGAATTTGTGACCTTCCACGTCACAGTTTTTAGAGTGCAAGTAATGTCCATTCCTGCACAGGCAAATGGGACCAACGCTATGGCCAGTGTCAAGCTGGACTGCTCCTTCTCTTCAAAAACTGCTTCCAGCTCCAGTAGAAGGATCCCCATGTGCTCAGATAGCCAAAATCAGACAAGTGCTGAGCAGTGCCTTTACCCAAAGGCTTTACTAACATCTGAAAGAATTACAATGGACCATCTGCGTATTCTTCTCCTCAAGTGAATCTGGTTCAAACCCAGTTCTCCCTCACCTCCTCTGACATATGCCCATATTTCTTCATTAATAGCTGAGCTGCTGGTGACACCCTGAGCAGCTTGCAGAGCTTCAATGTATCAGTGAAATAACCCACTGCAGCTCAGGGTGGAAACAACATTGGAACCAGTAGCTCTCATGAACTATAATAACTCTAAAACTTCCATTATAGAGTTACTGGAATTTATTGGGTTAACACATGCCAATATCTCAAAATCACGAAGGACTTAAACTTTGGACCTATACAATGCAAGAACAAGTTCATTACAAATATCATTAACAATAAACTATAACTGCATTTCCAGAGGAGGAAATCTGGGCACCTACAGTGGCTTGTCAGAGAGATAAAGTACTAAAGTCAAGGAAAGAACTCTGATTTGCCCCTTTTTCCAGCCTATCACAGACGCACACTCCCAAGAACCCAAGCCTTTCCCCTTTAAATGAGGAACCAGTCACCCTTCTAGGGTGGCACAACAAGCTTTGGATTGTGTTCCCATTTTAGCACATGCAGGCCATGAGGCACCAAGGGGACCTATGAGCTGCTGCTTCTCAGAGAGACCAGACACTCCTGATCAACAGCTCCCAGTAGTTCAAAGCTGGCACTTTCCAGTTTCTGCCAATTTCCTCGATTCCCAAAATGCAGTCTATGACCCTTCCAGATTGACAAGTCCATTTTTGTCCATTTGTATTAATTGGACTTAGCATGGATTTTAAACATTACCTGAGACCTTTCCTCAGTAAAAAGGGGTCACATTCAGGCACATTCACAGGAGCAAACCTCATCTTAAGTTGGAAGGTTTTGCTCCAGCCAACACTGGAGAGAAGACTTGATCAGAAAAGCACCCAAGGTCACTGCTGGTCTTGGCAAGGCTGGATTAGGTACAGTAAGGACCAGAAAGAAGATCTGCCTAGCCTGGAGGCCAGGGGTCCAAAGGGCAAGCCAAAAAGTAACTCGTTCCCTTTCCTAACCAACTGTGTTTTCAGCTGGAAGTCGCTTGGCAGCCTTTCTGCCAGAGGATGCTGCAGGTCAAGACAAGGGTTCACTCCCGGCCAGGCCGAGCAGGGACACGAAACAGAAGAACAGACAGTGCTCTGCAAACATGGGCTGGGACACCAGAACTGCATCTGCTTGGCTGTCCTCGGACAGCAAGGGACGCTGGACTGGTGTGCCCCAGGAAGCGCCGACCTTCTCAAGAGCAAGGATGGGGTAAGTACCGAGGCACAAACAGACGTAGCCAAGGCAAGTCTTCAGGCACCCAGCTGCACCACACCTGCCTCACAAACACCTTGGGTTCCTTGCTTCTGTGAAAATCAAGAGCAGTGGCATTCTGTAAGAAAAATGTCACTTAAACTCCTTATTAAAGGTAATTTCCTCTCCCACCCCTTTTCATTAGCAACACTCAAGCATTCATCAAATGATCCTGCTATTTCCAGGCAAAACGTTAGTCTTCTTACAAAGAACCTATATATTAGCACTGTCTATTGTTCTAACCATAAGAAGTTGTACTAAAAAATCAATTGAGAAGCATAGTATCCCATTCATCTGAATAGGAGTTTACCTTAAATAAACCTATCACACAGGGAAACCCGTAAGTGCTTGGGGAACAATGCTCAAATGGGGAAAAGATGCAGCAGTAACCACATTACTTTTCCCTTCTAGGCAGTAGCTTTCCACTTAAATTTTATACAATGCACCTGCTTATTGTTCTTATTACACAACATTGCATTCAATTCAAATCCATGCTGCAAGTATCCCACTCATAGCAAAGAGACTTCAGAAAGGAAAAAAAAATTATACTAAAGGAAAGCAATCCATAGAAGCACATTACACAGTACCAATTTCAAACAGGCTGATCAGTCTGATCATACCAGATGGCATTTCGACTCCAACAGTATCCTTCAGTGAAACATCCCTGTTACAGTATTATTCTCGATGCACAGAGTCCTTTTGAAATGAATGGTACAAATTCTCTTTGTCATTTCAAAAGAACTGTGTTGCTCAGAGTGCTTTACCTTTTCACACCAACCTTTCCTTTCCAATAACTTGCAAAGGAGTAAGGCCAAAACTGGCCATTCTTTAAGGCAAGAATTAAAAATAAATAAATCAGCACTTTCCTTGGGAAGGAACTACAGAATAGTGCTGTGAACCTCAACTCAGGAGAGCCTCATGTGCCATTTCAGATCTAGGCCAACTCAGAAAATCACTTAAGCTCCTGATTAACTATAATATGTGCTTAAGTTGCTCTGACTTCCGGAGGACTTAAGCATATACTTACGTGCTTTCCTGTACAGAAATACTCTCTTAAACCAGATCCTGTTCTGTAGGGTTGCTAAATACACACATGCAGCTCATGCCCCCAAGAAAGCTCTGGCTGCAAACCAGATTGCCTGAATTCTGTCTCTAACTATGGATCAAAGTGTTTCACTCAGAGCTTTAAGTAAAGCTGAAGTCTGGAAATGCTTTATCTCAGATAGGAACTTTGCGAAGGTTCAGCTCTTAGTTTTAGACTTGCTAAGTGATGCTAAGGCTCACAAGAGACACTACAACACAGTGGAGCTGCAGATGTTTCCAAGAGGAGAAAATCTCCCTAGACCTAGTTCCATCTGCTCTAAATCACACTGCGGACCAGCCATGGGCTGTGAATGCACAGCAGAGACAAGGAGGACCTTTCACTGGTCCCTTCTGAACCACCACTTCTCCTGGTGGGGTTATGCCTCAAAACACCACAAAGTTTTGTCCGCATGACAAAACACACACAGACTCACAACCAGGAAGTCTCTCAGCATCAAATGGGACACCAGGTTTCAACACCTCTCCATGTTACCCGTGAGAAATACAGTGATTTCCCCCCAGCCTTCCACCACACTACCTTGCTGGGCATGGGCAACTGCTAAACTATCCTGAACCTGCCCTATCATCACAGAGCTCTCATGTTTCAAAATAGAACCTCAGCCAAAAAAAGCCCCTTTGCTCAATTCCTCCCCTCACCAGCTACTCTCTTGTTATTAGAGTTAATTGCAAGCACATCGTTCCTACAGCTTGGCTGATAGAAAAGAATTCCTGCTATTTAGGGGCTTGGTTTTCCCATTTTGCCTATTCTCAAGGCAGTGCAATAAATTATTATTATTATATATGTTGGCTTTGCAAACAACTAAAGCATCCTGAGTGCCTGCACAGGGGCATGCTGTTTCTCAGCGTGATCTGAAATAGCCAAGATATTAAAATCCCACAAAGAACTGAGTTTCTAATGGAAAAACTGATGTGCCAGATGTTGACACTGATAATTACTGTGGTAGCCTGGGGCAGAGCCCAAACCCCTCTAGGTTGGATGGCTTCACCATTCCCTGTTCCTCAATGACCCACATTACTGTCCAGCTGCTCCCACATCCACCCACCCCTGGGGTTACTCACCCAGAAGAGGGATTGCACACTCTCCTTTCCAAGCCCTGGACCTTCTTTACATTAATCTGTTTCAATGACTATCCAACCCAAACAAGGGATCAAGCTCTTCACTGCTGAAGACAGCACAGGAGAAGGAGCACTTCACAGCAAGACATCAAATGGTGCATCCAGGTTTTGGATTCCACCAGTTCAATGGCTCAACCCAATCCTCCATTTGGGGAAGCCCCAACTGAACAAAACCCAACTCAGTTCAGCAGTGCAAGATGACTGTATTTTACCTCTTGAAATCCTTCTCTTTCTTACAGATGCCACCCAGTGAAAATATTACAATGAGAAAACTCTGCAGATTCAGGATATCAAGGTTTTAAGATCAAGCCCTTTGTCAGTAATTGGGAGAGGATTAGGACAGCAAACCACACACTCCCAGTACACCTACAACTTCTCTGTGCCTGGGATTGGTGTCTGATTCAAACCCACACCCAGCCTTTAAAATTACTTCTCCCCCAAGTGGTGGAACAGGCTCCAGAAGCAGCGGGGATGCCTCATCCCCCTGCTTTGTGCAAAAAGCCAAGACCAAAGGTGTTGCTCACCCAGGCAGCTGTGAGGAGGGCACCAGGCAACACTGCTCCCTACTGCAACACAACTTCAGGGCTTTTCCCCCACTCTGGGACTTCGAGCACCCTGTGCAAGGGGATTCTGCACCTCCAGTAGCCCAGGGGCTCACGGAGCTGGGGAGAAATCTCAACATGCACTCCCACACAGAGGGGAACAGGCTTGAACTGGAGAGTCTCTGTGGGAGCCTTGCACTGAATATGAAATACACAGTAATGCCAAGCCTTGTTCCAACTAAAGACTAAATGTCTGTCTTCCCCTCTCAAAACACATGGATGTCAGAATATCTGCTGATCAGACAAATTACAGAAACAGACACCACATAGTGACTGCAGGGAGGAGAGCCACTGCTGCAAGCCTGCCCCAGGGAAGTGCAGCATCCCAACATATAAAACAGAACACCATCCAAAACCGAAAAGAAAATAGAAAAGTTTACGGCCTGTCATTTAAATATGGATTTCTATTACAGAAACACACCAGGAGCCTGCCTGCACTCCTCCCTGAGCCCCTGCAGGGAAACACATCATCTTCCTCCAAAGGTGACAACAGATCAAATAAAAACTGGAGTGACAAAGAGATAGGAGGGAGAGGAGTTGCAGGATGCTGCAATTTCTCACTTCAAAGCAACAAACTCTATCTACCCTCAAGTTTATTTGAGTATCAACAAAGGGTAAGACTTGAGAAAAACACAGGTAGTTTCAGTATCTACACTTATGCTGAGTCCCTTCCCAACCTTTTCAGTATGTAAAAAAATATATTTTAAAAAACCCAGAGGTTTTCAGTAGTTTCTTTCTCCCATGGCTGCTGCGAGAAAGTCTTGCAGAAAACATGGTAGAAATTAAATACTTTAAAACACAAACATGATTGTACACATCTATTTAGCATGAAGCAAAACTCAAAAAATGCTTTTCCCCAAATTATAGTGTGAAATAAATAGCAGGGAATACATTTCTTTGAAGTCAGTGCTGTCCTTTCAAGCTGACCTTCAGTCACCTGAATCACATACCCAAGACCACCAACAGGATGCAATTTCCATCTCCAAAGCTTTGGTCTTATAGGATTTATTGTTTAAGCTGCAAGGGAAGCACATTACATACTGCTGACAGTGCATTTGCGCATGTGAACAAAGACGAGGGTGAGGTGAGATTAGGACAAGCTCGAGGGAATTAGCTCAGTGGGTTATTTATTTCATGACAGCACAGATTAAAAGGGCTGGCCGTTCCTTTGGCCTTACAAGCACTCATGTGAGTTATCAAGCACGTTTTATTGGAGGGAAGGGGAAGAGATGTTATCATCCAGGTAAATATCTCAAAAAACAGTTGAGTATTTGATGCACAGTACTTTGCATGTGATTAGCATGAAACCTCCTAGGATCCCCAAATGCCTGACAAGGAAATGCTCTTTTTAAGCCTTACTAGGGTGGGTGGGCTGGATCAGTCCCAGCTGAGAGGAAAATATGCTGAGTCAGAGGGATCAACTGCCCAGCCCGGGAAATCACAGTCTTCAGGCAGGGCCAGCCTTGCCCAGTATGCTCCAGTTCAGCAGCAGCAACTGCAATTGAAGCCTCCCAGTCTCAGCTGGTACAGACAAGCACCCTACTCATGCCCTTTCCTGCTGGACCAGGCTTCACTGAGGCTCTCGAGGGATTCAGTAGCAGATTCAGTAGTAAAAACCAGACGGCCTCATTCCTACTGACCCATTCGCACCGTAACATATTTCTCATTTCCGAGTGACTGGCTGCTCTCTCTCAGTCCTGGTTAATATTATTTGTGTTTTAATGCTTTCTAGGAACCATTCCAGCTTTACATCACAACAAATACCACCGGGTAGGGGAAACACTTAATCTGGCTGGCCTTGTTTTTGGTACTTCACTTTAGGAACTGGTCCAAGCAGTCAGAGAAACAGCAGTGCCTGCCCCACAGCCAGAGCTCTCCCCACATACACCCAGCCCCACTGGGGATGTTGCCTGGAAGTCTGAAGGTGGCTTTCATCAAGGCTGAATTCTGGAGCTCCTCCAGAAATCCTCCAAGGAGAATGAACAAGCCAAATAAAGAGAAACCCACAAAAGCTTGAGATCAAAGGACTCTTTGGGTTCTTTTTCTTTGCAGACACATTGGGCATTTCCTATTTTCTTCCTCTCAGTCTCACCAGCAGCACATTTCTGCAGCCATCATTGCCAGACTAAGTGCCCAGCTGAGGCCAAGCAACTGCTGACAACACCCAGGAGGAGATTTTGTCACCAGTTCATGCTAAGAGCTTGCAATAAACTGCTCAGTGACACTCAACTCAAAACTTCCCTGAGCCATTTCTTTACAGGCCATTACTCCCACCAAGCTTTTAAACCCCACTCGTTGTCCCTTCCTTCCCATCCTCGGGTCCAGCTCATGAAACTCATGGTTTAGAGCAGCCAGGATGGCTTTCAGATGTGCCTTCTGGCAGAGGAAGAGCTGTTCACCCAAAGCAACGTTCTGTTCCAGCCCAGGCTGGTTATGGAAGACTTTTTGGAGTGCTGTTCCTCTTTTCAGCACTCACCCTGCTCAGGTCAGGAGGAAGCAGGCAGGAAAGGTGAGCACACATGGAGGTCTGGGAGCTGCTGCTTCCCAATGCAAGTTTGCTCTGAAGCTCAAACCAGACCCCAACCAAATGCACCTGTTTGCACAGAGTGGCTTTATCCTTGCACCGGTTTGAGTCAGAACTTACTTTACCTTCTTTCAAACAAGAAGCTGTTTTCTTGCTGAGCAGGGATGTAACCAGCTCAGAGACTTAGAGGTTAGCTCCTCATCTGCAATTCCACATCTCCTTTGCAGTTTGAGCATTATTTACTCTCACAAAGAAGAGCCAAAATAAAATAAATAAAATTTTAAAAAGAGAGAATCCAACCCAGGGCATCTGCTGTTTGGGACACGCATGACAAGCTCACAAGGTGAATATTCACTGTCACCAGTTTGCCCCAGGGAGGGGAGAGGGGGACTCAATGTTACAACACGTTAATTATTTACCCACAGATTTTCTCAGGAACTTGTAACCCACACCCAGCACCTCAGGAGCACGTCTGCAGGGTGCAGGCAACGAGGAAACTGGGGAGGGAAGAAGAGGAGATACCTTAAGTCAGCAGGAAAGTGTAAAGAGCTTGAAGGCAGGGGTTATCAACCACACAGAATGACCCAGTTAAGCAACTGAGAGAAGGAGGATGATAAAAACCCCAAGGAAGGCTGAATACCATTAGACTCCCAAAACACAGAAAGGACAGATAACTGGCACAACTGACCACGAGAATCACATTAAAATACAGATTACACAGCATGCACAAGGATTAAAAGAAATCCTTGAGAAACTTAATGCACCTCTCCCCAGCATACCCACACAGTGCTGTGAAGCAGGAGAGAGCATCTGAACTCCAGGCAGCACCTGGAGGTTACCATCCATTTATTCCCAGGGAGAATTCCATTTATCTCCCACTACGAAGCAACAACACTTGTGAACAATAATTTTTAGTCAATATTTCAGTGTTTTGGAGGGGCAGGAGTTTTGTAATGTACTATTTTTCTTACATCAAAAAGGTACTAGAAAGCTTAAAAGTTCAGACCCTGAAAAGGCCTGTGGGTTTTATGGGAGGCAGAGGTTCTTTCTAAATTTTTTTCCCCCATGCAAAAATATTTCCCATTTTCTACCCAGGCAATAATTTGAACTCTGCACAGCAACAACCTCTGCTCCAATAGTGATGGTTAGAAGGGCTTTGACAGACTTCCATCACCCCTTGAAGTGTACAAAGACAGGTTGGATGGGGCACTGAGCAGCCTGGTCTATTGGAAGGCATCGCTGTTCATGGTTGGGAGGTTGGAACTGGATGGTCTTTAACATCCCTTTCCACCCAAACCATTCAAAGATTAGCAATGCCCTCCTTCCAGACTCCAAAGTAACCTTCTGCTCATATTAGCTTTTATTTCTTCTCATCAAATTAATCATTACTCCTCTTGTATATTACTAAGCAGTGGACTGAATCAGGTCATCTTGTTTTTGGGAGGAAGAACCATTTGTTTGCACAAGAGAACCACTGACTGTGCCACATCCAGCCCCAGCACACTGCTTCCCTCCACTCCTTCCTGGGCCAGTCCAGCTCCTAAGCATTATTTTTGTGTAGGTCCCACAGTCCCACCCACATACAACATAGTAAGTGCTTGCTTTGAATTTTTGGTTGGTTGTTTTTTTCTTTTTAACCAAGTGACATTTTTCAAACCAGATGACTTTTTCCACTTTAAATGTTAGCAAAGGGTGGGTGTGTGGTGAGGAAACCAATCAGTTCATCTTTCTCCTCCAGTTTGAGGCAACACTGCCCTTACTCTTACACAACAGCAGCACTTTTCAAATACATTTTTCACCAAAAGGGTTAAATGCTGAAGAGAAATTACCTACTAAGATACCTAGCCTATACTTTCTCTATTTTCTACCACCTGTCTATTTGCATTGTTGAATGCATTAGAAATAGGTTTTCTCTTTTCTGTTTTGCCAAGCTTATTCACATGAGATACCCTGTCCCTATTGCTATTAAATGCCCCAAGGGACAGAGCAGCTCAGGCATCAGGAACACACACCAGACAAATCCCCTAAAGCCACTCCAGGATAATACACAGAAATCAGGAGTGCAAGGTTTAGGACTAAAATTTTTAAAGTTCCTTGTGTTGCCAACAAAAGTCAGCCACCAACCCAATGAAGGTAGCAGCACTTGGAGATTATAGTGCCATGTCACCTCCTCAAACTCCTGTAGTATCAGAAAATGTTTGAAACAAAACAAAGGCAATTTTTGTCCCCTCCCAGGCACGCCAGTGACAATAGTTATAATTTTTAGCACAACTTACCTTCCTGCTCAAGCACAAACCACACAATGTTGCTACTGTCAGAGGAGAGCACCTCATGTTTGCCAAACTGAGCAATGGGAAAGTGGACTTCCCTGAATTATAGAAGAGAGGGAAATGCACAGCTCCTGGCTTCAATTATTGGAGCACAGAGCAGCTTTAACCATGGAGATCATTTCAAAAGGTGGCCAGGACAGCAAGCAACTGCTTGGACACAGGGAAAACAGAAAGGGGAACCACTTTATATCCAGAGTGATTTCTAGCAGGGAGAAGTGAAGGGGTTGTTCTAACATCCATCTCCTACACATGGATGCAACACTTTGTTTTCTTTCCTCCCTCTTTGGGAGCTGTCCTCACAGTCACGGAAGTTTCTAAAGAGACACTGCTCTCTCCTACAGCACATATCAGCATCTTAAGCATTCACCACCAAGACCAGCTTTACCCCTCCCCTTCAGACCTGCTCTGCCCCTTTCCTAAAAGGACTAAAAAAAAGGGGGAAGCACACTAGAGGTAACACACTGCTTGTGTGAGACCAGCAGCAAGCCCTGCTGTGGCACAGGGAAAAGGAAGCTTTGCCACTGACCCAGCATTTGCTCTAATCTGAATGCCAACACACGAGTGGGCAATTAACCCAGTTACACCATATGGCTTCACTTCCTCCTGGGAAACGTGAGATGGGGTGGATGCAAACACCTTATCAAAGAAGCAATGGGAGTTCGCCATACTGAAGGGGAAGCAGGAGGGGTTGCACAGAACCACAGCAAAGCAAAACCTAATCTCAGCATTCCCCACTCTCCCAGAAGTCTGCAGGGACAGGCTCTTAACACAAGCCCTGGTTCTGCAGAAGAGCATCAGCCACCCCTCCAGCACTGCCTGCTCCCCGGGCCATGAGCTCCACAAGGCTTTCTCACTGCCCAAGAGGCCCATGACCGCTGGCAATGTCACACTGCCCACCCAGAAAGGCAACACTGAAATCCACTCCTATTTTCCATGAGCTAAGCGAAACAGCTTAAATATTACCCAGCACTGCCAGCCCCTGTGATGGGTAAATACTTTTGCGATCAGGGGGACATCTTTATTTAAATGACATCTGTATGGCAGGTGCCATCAGCTTCATCACTCAATCCATTAGTGTCAAACCCCTATGCAACCAATGCAAATAAGCCCTGTCACTCACCCAGCCTGCTCACACAAAAGGACCATGTGCCAAGCACGCTGACCCCTCTATTAAAATCACCATCATCCAGCTTTTTATAGAAAACAGCTGATCTCCTAAGGATTCTCTGCCTTCATAATATGAACTTTCAGGGCCAGCCACATGGCTTGGGATCTACCCGCCCAGGTAGGCAGCGACTTCAAAATGCAAAAGGCTCACAGAAAATATGCCCAATGCAAATTACTTTTATTTCTGGAAGAACAGAATTTTTCCCCCCCTCCATGTTTTAGCTTATTCCACCTTCCAAAATAGCCTGAACTTAGTCAAGAAAGGCATGTTCATTTTGGAATGAAGCTGCACGCACACAAAGCGCTCACACAAGAGCTGTGGCAGAACAACTTGTTCCTCAATAGCTATTCTGAACCACGTCTCAGTAACAGATCCAGAGTACATCTCTGTAAATGAGACGTGTTGATCTGACAACCTGGTTGAAGTGGTGGGTAGAAACTTAAAACTTTTACAAAAGCATGAGCTCTCACTGAGAACTCCCTTGAAGTAAGGGCACACTGATCCAAGAAAAAAAAACAAAAAACCAGACATCATTCACTTCTTTTCTAGAGACCTGCTTTGCATCTTCAAGTGTTCAAAAGTCATCAGTCCAGCCCCAGAGTCAGTAAGCACAGCTTAAAAACTAATACAATAAAAATTAGTGTGTTTAAAGTTTACCTTCTATTTGGGAAAAGAAAATATTTTTCCAGAACATTCCTACACAACCACAACACCCAGAACCTTACATTTATTTCAAATGGAAGATATTAAAGGAAATTACAGATTTAAGGGAGCAGGGCCTGTAAAGGACGTGGTTTAAAGCAAAGCTTACAAGAAGACCACAATCAATAGAAATCACTGAACACCTTGAACATTAAAGCTAAGACACTGAATAACTCAAAACTCCATTTTGCTTGTTATTATTATTTGTGATTGCAAGGTCCCGGATCAAAAAGTGGCTCAGAAGAATGACCTTTATCTTCACTGCTTTTACACAACCTGAAAACTGCCTTTCTGAATGAGAAATTTTTTAAAATAGTGTGTTAGTATTTTTTTTTCTGGTTTTGTTTCCCCCGTTCAAAATTTCACTCAGCATTACAAGTACTAGTTAATGCAAAGCCTTTCCACATGCTACATTTCACTGTCAGGCTCTCAGTACGCAGGACTCCGGCACAGTGAGGAAATCTTTGGGAAGAAACATTTAAACAAAATAAACTGCAGATCTTTTTTCCCGAAAAGGTTTCACAGGCTTAGGGTTTTATACAATAGTTTGTTTTTACAAACTGTATATTCACGATCCGGTTTAAATCGGTGTCTTGTTTCAGCCACCCTGCCTAAAACATGCACTTACTTCCTTTACAGCAACGTGAATTTGTTCACCGTGGCCAACTCACACCACATCCCCATTAGATGCATATGCATATATATATACAGGCATGTGCTGTCTCATCAAGGCTGACCATGACCAACACAAGGCTCATTCAGCCGGGAGAAGGGTTCCTAAAGCATTATCTGCACCCGGAGCGGTTTAGTGTTTCTGTGCTGAAAGGAAACAGAGAGACATCCTGTTTATAGGCTGTAGAGCCCGATGGATAAACAAGTGCACCTCACTTACAGGCAGAGTGGGGCAGGGGGAGGGGAACAAAAGGGCAGAAAGAGAAGCTTAGCGAGTGCGAGGATAGCGAAATACCAGGCGGGGTGCACGCCTGGCAGCACGGCCCGAGGCTGGCCCGCGTGCCGGGGGCTGCAGAATGTACAGAATGTGCCGCCCCGCCGGGGCTGCCGACCCTCCGCGCCCAGCCCTGCTCGGCTTTCACCCCAGCGCTGGGCCACTTCCTGGCACCCAGCGAGGCGACACCGGAGATGTTTTTCCACCCCCCTCCTCTCTCTGCTCTCCCAACGCACGCCCACACCACCGAGGCTTTCTTTCTGCCAGCTGGGCACGCTCGGGGTTTCTGCAATGCCCCGGTGGGAAGGGTGGTGAGCAGTGTCAGCCGTGACTCTCTGCTGGCCACCTGGGGATAGCCAGGGATAGCCTTCTCTCAGCATCTGCTGCTGGGCTCGGGCAGAGATGGACACTGGGCTGGATGGACACGGTATGAACCAACCCAGTGTCACTGCTGCTACAGGTCCAGAAACTCTCTGCAAGGGAAGAATGAACCTCAACATGCTCTCCAGCTCTTCTAGTCTGAAAGATTCCACTCAAACCCTGTCCTAAAAGCATGAGCAAGGGACAATTACTCCTGTGTGTACAAGCAGAGCTTGCTGGTGAAGCATTCAGCCTCTGAGCACTTCCATCACAACGGGGCACAGCCAGGGCTTCACAACCACCACAAAAACACCACAGTTCTGCAAGGACACAGGAGAACTGGACTTGATCACACTCTGACACAAACTGGGAATGAGGCAGTGCTGCCAGGCCCTTGGCTGATGAATTGAGGCCTGGGGAACCTGAGAGCAACTCCCAAAAGAAAGTCCTGAGCACGTAATTTCTCACTTGTTTCCCATCCTACTCTTTGTCTCCTGCAACAGAGACACCTCTGACTCATACCAGGTTTCCGCAGGGCCTGACACAACAGGTCGACAGACTCTCCTTGAAATCAAACAACAGCAAGCATGAGGTGACTGTGTCTTGGCCAGGAAGGACCCAGATTCAAGACAGTCCTCAGAGGCACAACTCTAAGATAAATACATGTTGATGAACTCCTTTTTCATCAGCTCTGTGTAGTTCTGATGCCTTTATTTTGCCTCCCTTCCAGCTGGAAAGAAAGTTCATTGAGAATGAAAGCTAGTGACTCGCAGTGAGCAGTGACAGATGCTGCCTGCCTGCAAGTGTGAAAAAACTCTGACAGGCAGAAATAACACACCTCACATGTCTTGTGGTGGCAGTGAAGCAATAAATATTCTAATAGACTACTAAGGCTCATAGTAATAATGCTGAGCTCCCTTTACAGAAGCCACTCCCCATGCCAGATGACATCTGCCACAGTATAGATGTTCCTGGAACAGGGAGATATTTTTAAATCTCTCAATGTGGCACAAAACTGTGAGTGTATCAGCCAAAATACCAGCCATCACAGCGTTTATATATAGCCTTGCACATACTGCCTATAGATGGGAACACAGACAGATACGTGGTATCTAGCAGCATTACAAACAGACATTCCTCTGCTGGTCTTCAGTACTTGAGAAGAAACTTCCCAACCAGCACCTCCATCCGTGTCATCCCACCCTGTGGAGTTCTCCACCGGCTTCTGCTCCTCAAGCGTGTTAAGTGCTGCATCTCAATTCTCATCATCAAAAGCCCGTCCCTCCACTCTCCTCATGTCCCCTCTTCTGCAGGGCAGTGCAGGCGACAGGGTCTGCCCAAACCTCTGAGCACTCCTCTGTGCACACACCTTCCAAACCAGAACCCATGGGCCCCAAAGCTTCCTCTGTGCTATGACGGGTCCTGAGAAGGGGTTAGAAAATCTTCAAGGCAGTCCAGTTCACTCAGAGACACCTCTGACACGTACAAACTCTAGGCATGATTCCTATCAGAGGCAGGAATACAGAGGTGCTTATGGGAAAAGAATTTGCAAGCTCCAAAGTAGTAATAGCTCCCCAAGGAGCACCTGTAATCACTTCCCAGGAACTCTACAGCAGGGGAAAAGGAAAAATAAAAACGGTTTTAAAAAGTGGCTTCAGGTCCTACAATACACTCTCTCACGAGTATGAAATGTTCATCAGCACTTCACAGAGAGCACCGCAGCCATCAGACCCAGGGTGATGTTTAAGCTCTTGATACAGTTATCTGCCTAATAATAACCCCAAAGAGCACTCCTTGACTGGCTGCCTGCCAGACCGCATGCAGCCTCTCTGCCCTTTCTGCCTTTTTTTTTTTGTTTTAGTTTTTTTAACTTTGTCAGACATGGAAACGTTGATTCTAAGAAATTCAACCTCTTTTGTGAAACAGATTGGCTGAGACTTCTTCATTGTTGTGGAAACCATGACTTGGGTGCTGGGGAGGGGAGACAAAGGGGAAAACTTCATGTATTTTGCTTTCACGTGTGCTTTATTTTCTTCTCTGGCAGGAAACAGGGAGAAAGACTCTGACCCAGCTGCCATCAGCTGCGTTGGAAGTGATTGTATCAGCTCCACTTCTTAATGTGGGTATTATTAAAGACTGCAAGGACAATGATTTGAGACAAATCAGCAGTGACTGGTGTGTTCTCAAGGGACAAATGCTACACTGGTGCATGACACAAGTGATCCACAACAGTGGGACAACAGTGTCAGGGTGAGGGGGAGGAAGGAACGTGTGAGAGAGGGATAAACATCTCCACCTGTTTTTCTAGGTAAAAGAGATATTACAAGAGGAGCATGGCTTGTTCAAACATCTCAGAGTTTGCACTACATTATTTCCAGCACTCAGAAGCAACAAATGAACTGCACCAAGAGATCCAGCAGCTACACCTCGGGGAAGCACATCATGTCCACGTTAAGCTCTCAAAGCCTTATAAATGGCAAGGAGTTAAGCATGGTTCCTTTATACTCAGAGAATAACAGCCTTGACAGAATGGGCTATGAGGTGCCACACTTTGCCATTCACACCTGCTATGGATCTGGCCCTGTGCGTGAGCTCAGGTGTGGTGTAGCCCCACTGAGGCAGGTCCTGCAGACCACTCCTCACAACCAGCTATGTGTCAAACAAACAAAGGAGCCTCCAACGAGCACGTGGACAACAGCACAGGCTGAAGCAACTGCTGCTGAAGCATGCAAGAGGCACTTCAATAGTGTTTTTAAAAGGAAAAGATAAAAAGAAAAAGGGGGAAAGCATACCTTTGCAAGTTCCAGCACAAGAAGAAAGCCTCAGGTCACTGCTGTAGCTAATGAGAAGGGCAACAGTGGTGCTCAGTGAGACTGTTCAAAACATTCTCATGACTTTTTTTTTTACCAAGTGAAATACACACAAACAGCATCATCTCCACAGCAGGCTGCTGCTTTGACATCCATACAGCCAGTAAGACCCTGTGAAGTTTTAATGGGCAGGTCAAGCCTACAAAGACTTGGCTACCACCCTCTCCTGCCTCCACAACATACCCCATTCCCCAGTGGTTTTGCTCTGAGAACTTCACAAGCTTTCACCAGAATTGCTGCTCAGAGAGCAGCCTGCTCGCAGACAAAGCACACACAGCTCCAATGGGAGAGAAGCCCTTCAGCTCATTCTGCATCGTATTCCTCCAGGATCTGGGTAAATAACATCTCACAAACATAAATTACATCAGGCATGGGACCCTCGTGACCCAAATGGGTGAGTTTTTGTAAGAATTTACCTCTTTTACCTCCACACAGTCAGAGAATGGAAGCAAGCCAGGAGAGAAGGGCGGCATCGCCCTTTGCAAACACCTAACGAGCCCAACTGAAAACACAGAGCCCAGCACCTTTGGAGACATCCCCCTGCACACCCCGGCAGGGCAGGCGGCTGGAGATGAAAAACACCCACTAGGAAAGCTCTTCCGTAGGACCTGATATTTCAGCTATTAAAGAAGTTTCTGTTTAAACAGACATTAATTACATATGCTCAGGAATTTCTCAGCTTTACCACTTAAAAAACACCCAAAGCCACTTTGAGGCTTTTCCTTTTTTCTCTCCCACCTTTATTTGCTCTGTAAACACATTTGTGTGCACCCTGGATCCTGTAACATTCTGCTGCAGTGACAGCAGCTCTGAAACAGAGCAGCAGCAACCTACACATCTCACTAGGGACTGCTGAACATCCTGGGCCCTGCCCCTGCCATCACAGCACACCACATTGGAGAGCCCCCACACAGCCCAGCTCCTGGCAGGACCTTCTCCCAGCACAGGATGAAGCAGAGGATGCCGTTGGTGCCATTTGTACCAACAGATAACATTATCAGAAGCACATGCTCACAAACTCAGCCTGCTCCCTCACAGGCTGAAACTCCCCCAACAAAACCCTACCTGTTAGCAGTGGGGTTTATTAAAGTTTACCCGCAGATCAAGGCCTGGATTGTGGCGGGTGAAGATGTGAAATAACTGCAAATACTTTGTAGCCTTTTGAAGAGGCCGCTGAGGTCAGCCCAGTGATACTTCCCATCCCATGCCAGGCAAGAGCAGCAGAGAGCCTCCTGTGCACAAATGCAATCATGGCCAACTGCTACAGTAGGGCTGCCCATGAAGATGCCAGGAAGAAGGACAGGAAAAATGGAATCAGGAAGCTTGGATCAGTTCTTTGCCTTACCATATATGTACCTACATAGAAATGTTAATATACACCTGGCAACATCTGTGCAGCTCTGGGCAAGCTTTGACTCTTCCTGGTCAGTAAACAGACTGTAAAATCACAGCCCTAAACACACCTGGAGGCAAGAGAACGCCCAGCAGCTCCATCTCCACCCCATCAGTGCACACAGCAGGAAACTTCAGCAAGGACACACCAGGGAAAAGCCTCTGCAGCCCAAGGGAGCCATCGGTGGCACTGGCCCGGAGGGGCTGCTGGCAGATAGCCCACGATACTTTCTATTATGTCCCTTAATATTGCCTTACATCTCACACATCTGTTGGCCTCCCTTCCCAAGGGGAAGGCTGGGAGTGACTCCTTGTCAAACAGGTCTGCTCCGTGCCTTGAGCAACATGCAATCTCCTGAGAGCAGCCAGGAATCTCTTTCCCCCTCTGAAATCAGGTCACCCCCACTGCACTCAACCTCAGCCCACCCAGAAAGTAAGGTCTGACCCAAAACTCAGACACCCTTTGGCTGGGCTGGCCATGCCACCACCCTGAGCCCAGCAAAGAAGCCTCTGCAGCACCTCACAGAAGGGAGGGTAGGAGAGGGGAGTCATTTTTGGCAATAAAAATGTAATGGAACATTTTGTATCGATCGATTGTGGGATGAGTCACACTAGAGCAACTCGCCTCCTCTTCCCCTCACTTCCCCACCCCCAAATTATGGACTGCAAGGAATGAGCAGAAATAATGGGCAATTTCAGATGTTCTGAAGTCAGGTTTCTCTCCTGCTGGAAAAGCAAGCCATGACAGTAGATGGACTGAGCTCCAGAGATGTCCCACATGTTCCCACGCCTTATACTGGCTACAAAAGAATTGTGTCTAGCTAATAGGCAATTAGGAAAGAACCAGAAGGATGGGGGACTACTTTGTGGAGGAAATGAGAAGTCGGAAGGAAGATCTGAAAAGGATCAGCAGTAAAAGAAGACACAAAAAATAGATGGGTACCAGACACAAGCCCCAGAAAAGGATAAGCAAGCTGGAGGTACATCTCTGCATATGCATACACACACCCCAATCTCTGATTTGCTATCTGAGTCTCTAGGGGACTAACTAACTTTGAGGGTATAAAGCAGAAGATGACAAGCTGCTTATGCACTTGCATATTAATGTTTGGCAGTGGGATACAGACAGAATGTGACCACCCAGCACCTCACCACATGGAGCATTCAAGCCTGGCCAAGAGATCTTCAGCACTGGACTCCAGCCAGGACCAGTACACTCCATTCAGAGAAGAAACTGGTGCTTCATACCCTGGGAGATGACTAATTGCAGTAGCTGAGTTATGGCATAGCTTTTAACACACAACGAAGAGACATTAAGGTCATCTTGACTCTCATCTACACCATCCCCTCCCACAGCAGACTTGCTGCTCTTTTTTTCCTCCTACTCCTTTTCTCACTTTCTACCCTCCCCTTCAACATTCTTTCCTTTCAGGTCTTCTCACCTCCCTCCATACCCCACTTACCTTCCTCTCCCTAGCCACTACTCCAGCACTTAAAAAATCCTTCTCATCACCCACAAGTCCCACAGCAAAAGCCCTTCTTTTCCAGGAATCTGCTTTATCTGGAGTTTGATCTCCAGCAATTACCTGTGCTAACCCTTCCACAGACCTCAAGTGCACATTTGTCTGCCTTGTTTTGCAGAATCTTTAGGACAAGGATTGTCACCTTCCCCACTTGTAAAGCACAGGATACATTTACTGGGGGAGTAAGTGATAAATAAGCCATCTCAGCATTTCAGGGTAGCTCAGTGTGGGTTCTCTTGGTGTTTGCCTTCCCTCCACTGCAACCTGATCTACCTGTAAGACTTTTTCTTCCTTATCTCTGTTACAAGGTTATCACTTGAATTTATCAGCATTTTTCAAAAAAAGTTGAGACAGGGAGGTAGGGAAACAAAAGGCCTTTACCAGCCCAGTTCAACCTCAGCTCAAACCCTGAGATGTAGAGGAGCTTGAGAGAACATGATGGGGAGAGACCATGGCCAGAAATAACTCACTGGGATTATTTCAAACCCCTCATACCTCACTTCTATTCAGTCTTCAGTAGGTCTCTGGACAAGCAGACACACATGGCTGTTTGCTCAAGGAGCAATTATCAAATCCACATCCAATTCCACCAGCTGAGTGTGTGTTTGCCTCTGGAAGGAAGCAGGAAGAGACGAGTAGGCTGTTGATATGGAAAACCAGAGTAAGGAAATAGAAATTACAAAGAAAAGATTACCCACAACACACAGGGCATCCAGAGGTGACTAAGAGGCACAGCCTGGGATTCAGTGAATAAAAACATCAAAACAGGGAAAGCAAAACCCTCCACCCATGTCAGAGTCCATGCATGGAACTGGGCTGGTTGGTTGGCAATCACAGCCATGTGGGATAGGGGATTTGCATAACAGGTGGAGCACTTCTCAGGAATCAAGGTGATAAAATGCTCATTCAACTAAAATAAGAATGCAAATGTACTTGATAGACAGTTCACTAAGTTGAGATAAAGAAGCAGCTTTTAGCATCAGGACAACCTAAATTGTCTGGGGTTCCCTGCACTCCCCCACCACGTGGATTTCACCAGCTCCTCACCTACATGAGGACTTCGCTCCAGTCACTTCAACACACCCATCCCCAGTGCCCTCCCAGCTTTCAGAAATACTTCATTAGGAACATGCTCAAAAGCTACATCCTTCTCCATCCCTACAGCCTTAACAGCCTCTACAAGGTTATCTGATGCAGCTTTCTGTCACTGGCACATCTTGGAGGAGAATTAGCCGATAACTAACAAAGCACTGCAGGAAGCACACGTGTCAGGAAGCCTAAGTGATAACACCAGTGTGTCGTGAGAAACCTCATCCAGACTCGCGGGAAAAATTACAATTCCTGTGATTGGCTTCATCTGAACTTACCAGTTACCCTCAAGACTACACAGCAAACAGGAATGCCTCCAAGCAAATAACAGCAGGGGCATTCAAACCCCCCTGTGATTAGACATGGTACCAAATTAAATTAAGAACAAAAGTCAATCACCTAGAAAACAACAGAAGACCATGAAAGAACACCAAGCCAATAAGCACCTCTTCCTTCACACTGAATGCACCTTCCTGCATAGCAGCATTTCACCCAGCAGAGATGGAAGAGCTGGTGCTTAATGCTGACCCTGGAGACTTGCCCAGAAGTTTTTACATCGCTCAGCACCCTGTGCATAAAAGGGCAGCAGTGGTGACACTCCTGGTGAACTCCTGCTGGCCAAGCTGTCTGGCAGGTATAGCTAAAAAAGCTGGGTTTGGAAAATATTGCCTTTTTATAGCTTATCTCAGTGCAGACAGCTGCCTCACACCTCTAGAAATAGCAGGATTTAACAGCCATGTTTGCAGGGACAGATTTTAAAGGTTCCATCTTCTAAGAAACAACCTACACATTCAGAAACAGGAGGCCAGATTTGTTTTGATACTGGAACCCCCTTCCATATGCTAAGCATACCCACGGATTTTCAAAAACCCTGCTCTGAAAAGGGGATGTTCATTCAGCAACAGGCAACAAGTAACTTGCCTTTTCCTTCCTATAGAGTCTGTTCCCAGCACAATCAGCAGCAAAGCAGCACATGATTAGGGTGATATTGCCTTTTGCTGAAAACAGTTGTCATTTTAGAAGTCAAATAGTGGTGGAGGACAGCATTAAACACTGGAAAAACAAGACTAATAACTTAAACACAAATACCCCACAGGCACAGCCAATCAGCACCCCTCTGTTGCTCCACTTAAGATGGAGCAAGCCAGGATCAGATCCCAAAGCACTGTCAGGATTTGTTCGAGGTGGTAAGGACTGAGCCATGGGATTCACTCCTGGGTCAGTCCCACAGCTGCAAACCCCAACCCCAGGAGTCTGGAGGAGTTTCTTCAGCCTCCTCAACTCTATCATGCTTGTGAGTGCAATAGTGATAATGTTATTTTCTTACCTTTTAGCAATAACAAGTTTTTTTTAAATAAAAAGCACAAAATTCCCATGTATTTAACACTGGAAGTGCTGATGCTAAGGATGTAAATGGCTCTGAATCTAACAGGGCCTTGCAAAATTTCCCTGGTACCACCTTTTACTAGCAACAGTTGGACCAGCTGACTACAGGATCTTCCTCATCAAGAAATTTTGAAATTTTTTTTTTAACTGAATGAAGGGGTACTAAAGACAACAACCTGCTGCGAAATGACCAAAATACCTATGCAAACAACTCATTAGCAGTGTTCAAATGCAATTTAAATTACTAGTTGTTAAAATGCTCCTCAATTTCATGGTAAGTTTCCAAGCAAAATTACATGCTATGTACTATTTAATTGATTGTTTTCTACTTCTTAACATCCATTTATTCCCTCCTCCTGTCCTTTTCTTAATTTCAAGGGATGATAATGACTTTTCAGGGAAGAAAGGGGAACAGCAAATGAAGTTGAAGAGGGATTTACCTGAATAACAAGGATGTAGGAGGGAAGTGGCTGCCAGAAACAGGCAGCTTCACCAGAACTTGTCCCTCTGATATTTTTGCAGTAGGGGTATGAGACAGCACAGCACAAGGATTCTTTTCCTCTCCACCACAGGCAGCCAGGCTTCTGAAACCTGATATTTCTTTAAAACATTGTCCTCCCCCACACCAGGACAAGCAGTAAGCACAGTTAACTATTCGAGGACATCAGTAAAGCAACAAGAGCAACCTGTTTCCTCCTTCTGGGCACGGTAGTCCTTGAACCACCATGCTCACTGGAGGCAAACAAGTTGTTCTCATCCGGAGATCTCATCCCAAATGCAAATAGCTAACTCACAGGAGCAAAGTCCCCCCAAAGCTGACTGAAGAATTAGGCTGTGAGTGAGACCTCCTGCTGCGTGACCAGCTGGTAGAGGAGAACGTGTATGTAAAGCTAATAACAACAGACATTTCTTGAAAGCCTGCACTCCACTCAGATCCCAGGAAAGAGCAGCCACACAATTTGGTGAGGTGCCATCTGGAAATTTCAGAAGTAATGATACGTGTTGAGATCATTTCACATGCTAGCAACACAGATCAACTTCATGAAATACTCAGTATCTCTTGGTTTACCTTTAAGCGACTGATACAGAAATATTTTGTGCTCAGAAAAGTACGACTTTATTAGAGAAAGAGATGGGTTTAACAGCATCACTCTGCCCGAGGCCGCAAAGCACCCACCTGTCTGCAGCAGCTAAGCACGAACCATCAAATGAAATACAGAGATTTGCACTTTTCCCAGATCTGACACACAGTGCCCTCATTTCTATGCCTGCACATCAGAATAACACCACTTTCCTCCACCTTCAGGCACAATTTAATACTTAAGGGATCCGAATCCTTTGCCTAAAGAAATGTGAAGTATCAGACATGCAGAGGTTTGTAACCCTCATCCCCCTTCCATGCCCACATGTGCTAGTTCTGTGCTCTCTGGGGCAGCTTCTCTTACCTGCCGTGGGGCACATCCACCCAGCCCTCAGTGCATATTGAACTCCCTCAGAGCACTCAAATCACACTGCTGGTGTAACCCCTTTGCCCACTATGCAGTGCCAGCCCTGGACTGAACAGGGCAACAGCCAGGATGAAGGATAGGCTGTGAACCAAGTCCTTTGTGTTTAACACATCATTAGAAGAGATTGAGAGAAGCTTAAGAAAGGCAGGCATGGAGCTCTCTGAGCACTCTTGAGGGCCAGTGCCACGGAAGGCTTCTCAGGCTGAAGTGTTTACTAGGTGCCAGGCTAGAGGAGAAAAAAAAAAATCTTTAGACAGCTGTATTAATATACAGGTCAGCCCTTAATGGCTCTGTTCCTGGAGCAGGAGAAAATCCTTTGTCGATCCTGGATAGCATCAGTGGTCACTGAATGTGCTCAGGTCCTGGAGAAATACCAGATGGAGAGCCCTGGCAGCCTGCAGTCCCAGCCGTGGGCATCACCTCATCCTGAGAGCTCCCCCAGCTCTGCCCAGCAGCCACCAGGAAAGGGGGGCACAGGCAGCACATGGGGAGCTCATCCTTCACAGTCTGTCCAGCTCTCAAGTCACAGCCTTGCAGCAGTGAGGTGTTGCACAGAGAAGGACCAGCACATGAACACAGAGTCACAGCGTGCTTTCCCAGCCGTGCCAGACCTGCCCAGAGCACCAGCTTACAGCACCCAGGCACGGCTCATCCTTGTCTTCCAACAAACAGCACGTCCTGGTGAGCAGGAAAGGGAGGAAACTGTGAGGGGAACAGAACATCATCATTTCCAGGCCCACTATGCTGTTCCCAAAACACCAAGCTCAGCCACAGGCAGCTGGTGAAGGCTGGATGTGCCACATCCATGTGCCACCAGAAGCATGGCCATTGCACAGGGCCACGTGTGCACACACAGAGGCAAAGCACGGCACGCAAGGAGCAACACAGACCATCATCCCACTGCAAGAATTCCACAGCTTGGCACCACCATGCACAACAGAGGATGAGTGGCTGCTGGGGGAGTCGCTGGGCTGAGGCTTCAGGTGCTGTGACAGTTCCATACATGTCCCCAGGGCCCTGTTTCCTAATCCATCACCCCCCCTGCCCGTTCAGGCTGGGCACTCTTTAGGACAGCAGTTCTTTCCTCTGCACCAAGCTCAGCCCAGTCAGGCCCTGACCCCAAAAGCTGCAGTAATCCAATCAGCCTTTTGAAACAACAAAGATTAACATGCAGCTGAACTCTACAAACCCCCAGCATGTCCTAGGCAGAAAAGGCTCCAGCAGTCCATCACCTTTTGTGGCCAAGTGTCTTTTATCCCACATCCATCCTCATGCAAACTAAGCCAACTGTCTTTCCCTGTTCAAAACAACCCAGACAGTTTTGTACCTCAAGGACCTGCTGAAAATCCACATCTCTGGAAAAACCAAACCTCACAATGAGTTTTAAGCCCTATTTAAAAGGGCAAATGAAAACCAACAAGAGGCTTAACTTTCTAACAAAGGTCTTAAATTTAAGATAGGGAGTATGAAGCAACAGGTCTGAAGAAGCCTAAAAATACCAGCTAGCTTAGAAAATACAAGGATTACTAACCAGCAATGGAAACTATAAAACTGTTTTCACCAATGCCCCTTCCAAAGTAAAAGGATGAAGAGCAGTGCTTTCCTTTTGAGGTGCAGGACTGGCTGCTCCATGACCCCCAGAGCAGTGTTAAAAGCACTCTGTACATGTTACATGCTCCAAATGACAAGAGGAATGCAGGATGGTGGATCTCTGCTCCAGATTCCCCAGCATGGTTTTAGCTGCCATGAATAAAACAGGAAGCAGAGCATCTTCCAGGTTCCCCCCACGCCCCTGACTGTCTGGATGAACTGCAGCTTCCTTTCAGGAAATAGAAAGGAAAGAGCAGGAGTGGGGGGGGGGGAGGAGGGGAAAAAAAAAAGCAGCCAGCTACAATATCAGACAGATTAAAAACTTAACACTAAGGAAAAATACAGAACAACAGGAAAAAAACAGACACTGAAACTTTATCCAGTTACAGAAGCTAAACTTCAACTAACAGAACAGAGTTAAATATTAACATTTGAGAGAAATATATCCATGTGTTATGCAGCCTTTTAACACACACTCTTGCTTAAGAGACAGAAATCATACACAAGATATGCCTTCCTTGCTGATCACATTAATATATCTTCCTTTAACTCTACAGTTCTCTGCTGCCTTACTGCACTAAACAGTGAAACTAAAGGGAAAAGCGTGACTGAATGGGAGCTGGCTTAAATTATCTTTATACCTATTCCTGAAGAAACATTTTGCCTTTGAGGCCAATCCACTAAGCCAACTTTCCCTGCTACAGAAGGTTTCATTGGGTCCCTTGCTGTTGATCCACATGCCTGCCTCTACCAGCAATGCACACACTTTGATGCAATCCATCTGACTAAACAAAACAACAAAAAAATCCCAAGCTGCTTGCTATAACAGCAATGATGCACTTACCAGCATTCAGGCAAGCTCCTTTGCTAACATGCTTCCCCCTCGAGCACATCAAATTTGGAACAAGGTCCAGGAGCAAGAGAGAACTGAAAAGTGACCACAACAGGCTTCCAAAACAAGAAAGGGGGGGGATAAAAAAAAAAAAACCCTACTACAGGAATTCAAATCCTGCTTCCACCAGACCCTGAGTCACCTCCCCTCCCTTGCAATAGATCAGAGCAATGGGTAAACATTTCCAAATATGGAGATCAAAACTCCAAAGGATGTCAAAAAAAAAAATCACCCTCCTCTCCCTGGCTTTGGCACAGGGATGACTTGCCCCTCTGAAGCATGAGCTGAGCACATTGCCTTTGCTGACCTACACACAGCCTGGACATGGGGCCACACAGTCACCTTCAACTGTGCTTTGAAGGTTCCTGGCATGATGGGTGACACTGCATCTCTGTCCCCTGCTAGGGATGCACAGAAAGATTCAATGGGAGCAACTCCAGGAGCTGTTGCTGCTCAGCCCCTGCAACAAATCTCTCTTTCATCCCTCAACTCACCAGCAGAAAACCTCCCAGAACTACTTTTTGGAGCATTCTCTGAAGGCAAATTCAGGCTGTGGTTATAGCAACACCAGCTTGGCCCAGAAAAGGCAGGCTCAATTATCAGTCACACCACACCCCACACTGGCTGCTCACCTGGCACAGGGAAATCTCCCCTGACCTGGCTCATCCAGCTTGTGCTTTATAAAGAGCATGTATTTGAACTTGCATTATGGAAAAAAACCCACAAAAACAAAAGACAGCTCTGCAGAAAGGCACAAACTGTATGGATTAGACAAGAGATCCCTGCAGGTACAAAGAGCAGCACCCATCCATCCCTGCTGGGACACACAGCCCTGTACCCTCTTGTCAGGTGGGAATTGGGGAGCACCCAGCCTCCCCACCCCTGGAAAAAGGACTTGGATATCAATGCTCAAGCCCACAAACCAAATTAAGGAGGCAGAACAGTTTTCTTAGAGGGCATAACGATCCCTGCAGATCCTGCATGCACAGCAGAGCAGCATCCCCCCTGCCAGCACTCCCACAAGCAGCAGTCCTCAGCTGCAAAGGCTGACCCGCAGGCAGCAGGAGCTGACTCTGCCTGCCAGCATGGGACAGCAGCCTCCTGGTAGCTGCAGCCACGGCTCCAGGAGCAGGCAGCCTCTCAGGAATGTGCAAAGCAGGACGTTTTGAAGGCAAAGAGGCTGCTGAGGCAAGGCCATCCAACCAGACCAGAGTGATTCCCCAGCACCACCCACAAGATGCTATTGAATTTATAGGGAAGGAATTCCAGAGCTGACTCTGCCCATGTATGGCCAAAACAAACTGTAAAAAAGCGACATTATAGTACAGTTGGCTTTCACTGGTACTGAAGCACAGGTTTGGGAGCAGCCAAAATCCTGCAGTGACACAGGTTCTGCAATTACCTCCAGGAACTGAGCAGTGGTCAGGGCCCATGGCAGCAAGAGTTTAGCACCCACTACCACAGGTGTCAGAAAACATTGCTTTAAAAGGTAACAAAGTTCTCTGCCTTTCGGAATACACCTACATTTAACTCAGTGATCCATTGCTACCGCTGCAAAAAAATCAGCCTTGCCAGGCAGAACCAGCACACATTCATTACACTGGTGGTCATAAAGGCAGCTTTAAAGTGCCAACAATCCAAGTGGCACTGAGTGGTACACCAGGACAATCTCAATGCATTGTCGGCTGAGACCAGCTCTCCATGGGTAGCTGATGAATCATTTTTCCAAAAGCCCACTAAAACCTTCCACAGGACCTGTGTGCCCCAGCCAGCAGCAGGGTCACCTGGAGATTTCTCCATGGTCAGAAACAGGATATACTCTGAAAACTAATGTAAAAAGTGTCAGGTTTATGCAGGTTTTGCCAACTCTGACTCAAGTTTTCCAGCCCTTTGCAGAAAACAATTCCCAAGGTATTGCTTTTTACAAGGACAAACAGTAGAATGAACAGAGAATTGTCTAAGTCAAGGAAAGGAACAAAAGCATGGAAAGAGGAACACCTGGGGAGCAGAAATCCCATTACAGGCACACACCAGCCCTTATAGCTCTGGTATCCCACCAGAGATGAACCAAGTTCTCCCTAACAGCTAAATGCCACCACCTCTGCCCTGCCAGCAGAGAAGTATTAGCTGTGTCAGCACGAGAGGCAGAGGGCTTACAGAATGGGAGAGGAATGCAGGCTGCAGTGGCACACATAGTGGGGACAGGGACACGGAACCCAGGGGAGCGAGGGTTGCTCACACTGCCTTTGCCTTTGAGCAGGGGTCAGGCAGGGTACGTTTTATGGCTCTTGGGGTTGAAACCTGGGACTAATGCTTTGTGACCTTAGAGGGACTCCCATTTCAGCAGCAAAGAGAGCTGTTAGAGGGGGTGGCAGGGCAGGGGCCTGAGCACATGAGGACAGGCCATTTCCCAGCTTCTGGCAGGCAGCCCAGCGCTGCTTTTCAGTGTGTGCAAGTCATACCCATCAAAGCGGGAGCAAGCACATGTCTCTTCTGGGCTGCACTTGCTCATGGGAGACTCTCAGGGTAGCTACTCCCCCAGCTTCACTTTCCCCAGGAGAGCACTAGGACCTCCCTTCCTTTTCCCAGGTGAAATGGCTTTATACCCTCTCCCTTGCTACTGTGCTCACTTTAAACAGTGGCACCTAAGCAGCTGTGTACAGTGACTCTGCTTCAGAACACCTTCCACCCCAAACAACACAGAGAAAAGAAACCAGAGGGATGGACACATCCATGTCCAACCATAGCCTAACCAGGAGCTCCCTGCTACATGGCATCACAAATCCTCCTCCTTGGCACAGTACTAAGCTTGGAAAGTGAAACCTTGGGGGCCTGGGAATAAAATCCAACTCAAGCCTCCTGCACAGCAGTTCGGATCGTTATAAAGCAGCCACTGGGTCTGGCGTGGCTAATTTAAATGAAAAATTACGAATTACATAAGCAGGATGACTGAGAATATTTGATTCATAAAAACATCTTGAAGGGGCAGAGGACAGAGGGACTGCTGCAGCATCACAGGGACACAGGCCACGTAATGCAGACAGCAAGGACCAGGGATGCTCAGACATACGCATGCACAACCACACACACAGACACCTGCTCCTCCACCATGCACAAAGGCAGATTTAGGACTTGCAAGCTGAAGTCCTGTGCAGTCAAAAGCCAGCACAAATGTTTGTGACAGTTCCACAGGCAAAGGCAAAAACCGGGTGCAGAGGAATAAATATAGAATAAGTCAGGCAGGCAAAGCAGGTGCTGACTTGTAAAACCTTGGCCAGAAAGGCTCCCCAGGAGGTTGAATCTGGTAGTTTTGCAACAGCTCCACAGAAAGACAGAAGAGACAGAAAGAAAAAAAAGAGAACATGAATGCATATGCATTCCTTTATCGCCATATATAGTATATACAGACATTTGGTATATACACCCCCGAGCTCTCATATGCCACTGTATAGTATATACTATATATGCATTGCCATCTTTGTTTCCATGTGCCCACACTTGTACAGCCTGTGTGTGTGTGTGCATTTCTGCTGTGTGCATTTGCCATTACCCCCACGTCGCCTCTCCGTGCGTGCTCTGACACAACGCATTGCTCCACAGAGCGTGTCTAAAGCCTCAGCACCACAGCCTGGGATGACTTCTGGGCACTCACAGCCTCTCACTGCTGAGTCCTTCCCCACCAAAGCCTGTCTGTAATCACCACCAGGGAACCATCAGTTTGTCTCTTATTTTCCGGTGATCCCACTCGCCCTCTGAAGTTCAAGAACAACGAACGAGGTGCGACTGTCAGAAAATCCTGATATCCTTCTTGACCCTTGTGCCTGTGAATTGTGTTTACCTACCAGTTCTCACACTGCACAGCCTTACTGGTGGGATGAACTCAGAGCAGGGCGCTTGCAAACACGCAGGGCTCCACCAGACTCACGACTTTGGGTTTCTTTCCCAGCCCTGAAAAGAGAGAGACTTGAGTGATGCACACTGGATGGGCTTCCCAATGGCTTGTCTCCAAAACCTGCAGTTTAACCCACACAGCTTCTGGGAAATGCAGCATTTTCCTCCCCAGCTTTCTTAAGCAGAAGTGTCCATACTCCTGGACTCCTTTCAGCACTTCCAAAAGCAAGACCCATCACCCTGAACTGGGCAAGTTACCAGCAATGACCAGCAATGTCAGCTGCCAGAGTTTGGCCAAAACCTCACACCTCCTCAAGTCACCACTCCTTTACTGCTCTTAATGCCACCGAGAAGGGAGAGGGACAAGGAGATGCCAAATGAGGCATAACACAAGAGAACAGGGTGAGCCATCACTCATCTCTGGCCTTGGGCACAGTGAGGGAGCTAGAAGGCATCATTTAAGGCATTTTGCAGCTCATGGGGTTACCATTACTGCAAGCAGAGCTACACCACCAGCCCTCCCCTTCAGCACAGCCTTTTCTCTCTGGAGCTCTGTACAATTCCCCCACTGGGGACTATCTCACCCTCTCCTGAAGCTGAAAAGCAGACACCACCTTTTCTTGATGTGACTTGCTCAGTGTTGTTTGTTCTCCTTCTGTAGATGATGAAGTTAGAGCAGAGGGGACAACCAGGCCACATGGCCACCATTTTGCACATGGCACAGGACATGTCAGGACACAAGTCAGGATGCATCCTACGGAGACTGTCAGCATCTGAAGAACACACTCCTTCCTGTCTCCATCAGCCCCTGGCCAGCATCCCGTCCCAGCCACATCCTGCTCACTCTAAAGCCCTATTTCTGCCCATGACAAGCACAGGCTTGTCTTGTCATCACAGCTCAGCAGAGAAAGCTTCTGCTATTTGCTGCTGTCACTATGGAAAAGCTCGGTTCAGACTTGTGGTACCTCTGCTGTTCATGATGGTGCATGTGAGTCCACAAATCTACAAGAAACAAGGAGCAAAATGTGTTGGTGGTTCATGGTCCAAGTTCCTCTTCCCTGTCACACAGTGAGATGGCTTCCTGCCCTTCCAAAACCCCTTATCCCCTATGCAATGTCTGAGGCTATGACAGCCAAGAGAACAACAGGGCTCTTGCCTCTCCCAAGCACACATCCATTGTGCCAACACCACAAGAGCACACTGAGCTTCATTCTGACCGAGCTCAGTCCCATAGTCTCTGTGCTGGCACCCAGCCCTGATTTCCCACAGGGATAGGCAGGTCTGAATATCCCCAGGACCATCAGAGCTCCCATCTGGTGTTATAAGGACAAAATCAACTGGAAATTGCAATGGACTCTTCCACTCACTGCAGGGATGAAGATGAGTAACTGCAGAGGTTTATTGCTGATGAACTCAGCCAAAGAGCAATTCCTCTCCATCCATCAACGAGGAGACAAGTACAAGCAAATATTATGGTTGTGTATGTTTACTTTTCATTTAAAAATGATGTAGAGTTACATACAATTTAGGTCCTTCCCACAGGCTCCTGGCAAAATGCCCTTTGGTGTTATCTGCAAAGGCAGAAGACAACAACATTCCCCTCTGGTTCCAACACTATTTCAATTCAACTCACAACAGCACCTCCAGGAGCTCCAGGTAAGACAATACTTCTTGGGACCCAAACTCTGTTTAAAACATCTCAGCTCAGGATTTCTCTCACCAGGTTTAACTCACAAGATGTTTACAAGATCAGTGATAGGACTTGGCCAGTTGAACTGCATCTTCCTGGCTTTGCTTCCCACATCAGCTGTCCCTGTCACCTGTGACTGGAGGTCCTGCAGCAAGGTGAGCAGGACACCACATACCCTCCTTGAGGCATCCAGCTGAAAACTTGCTGTGAAACTACCCTCTCTGCAGCAAGTGGGGCCCAGAAACCCACTGATGCCCAGGCAGGCACTCCAGGCATTCCCTCCTGGCAGCACATCCACAGCTGAGCAGGATAGGGACAGCCTGACTGGTCACAGCAATATCCACCTGAGCCAGTCTATCAAACTCCTCCATTAAAGACAAAATGATCTGAAGCAGCTCGTTCACTCACCAGCTGACAATACTGATATTGTATTACTGACAGTAAGAATCAATGTTTCTCAAGAAAAATATAAGTATGAATTTAACACACAAGTACAGAAAGCAACTTCTCCTGTTTGCAGATTTAAATCTAAAACCAGTAGTTTACAACACCTGAATTTAAGCAATAATCCTGTGTTATGGCTTGAGTTTTCTTAGATTGTTCAGATTTTTCAGGAACGGACAGTGGAAAAATCTCTGCAAGAATTCCAAGTTCCAAAGAGCAGCAGTCAGCACTTTCAGACAAACAGGCGTTCCTAACATAACTCCACAGTGGCCACGTAGAAATGGAAGTAACCAGACTCCACAATCCCTTTAAATGAAAAATCTTACCTGTGAAAAAGACTTTAGCTAATTACACTTCTCCCAGAACAGCCTGGTTTGAATGGTATCTTTTTTTTGACTGCTCAAAAGCTGCATTCACTTTTAATCTCCTTTACACTTGAAAGTGCTACCAATATTTAGAGTCTATTGATTATAATTATTAATGTTATTTTTTAAATCAGCATGGTTGTACTTATTGAAGCCCAAGTGCAAACACCAGTTGAAGTGGGATAAAGCGGCCTCGTGCTGGGATCCTTTGTTCCATTCCTTCATGAAGCAGATGGCTCAACCTGACAGCCACAAGGAAAATTGTCATTTTAACTGTTCCAGTCACCAATTTTTAAACACAGACAAGCTCTCAGCCAGTCACCCATCAGCACAAACTGACACGGGCCCCCCCCTTTGATTGGCAGGTGCACGAACAGTTCCCCAGATGCCAACCTCATTCAATCTGACCTTTTCACTTTAAATGAAAACCACTTAAAAGTCTGCCCTGTTCTGACATATGTCTTTTTATGTCTTTCCCACTCTCTGCCAATATATGTGTTATTTGCTGGCCAAAGTTCCCAAACTCAGAAATCTCACATTATCTCCTCCACTGCCAGAGCCCTGATCCTCAGGCACTCTGGCCACTGCCAGCACTGAGGGAGCTGTCTGAGGTCTCCACATTCTCACACACTGGAAAAATCAGACCCCTTTCACACAAACTTCAATTTGGAGTCCAACTCTGACTTAAAATTCAGTTTATATACATTTGTAGCTTTACACCTGAACACAGCCACACATAGACAGGTACTCATTTCTACACTGGGACATTGACACATGCAGGATCTGGCCCTAACAGTTTTCTGTGTTTGCATCTGTGCTTCTCAGGTTTCGTGCATTAAAATTAAACTGCTCAATTCAATGGTACACTGCTGAAGTTATCTAATAAAAGGATCACACAAGACAACAAAAGCTGGAGACGTGTTTCCTCTGCTCTGCTGCCAGCACGGCACCTGCTCAGGGAGTCACCACACAAACAGCCCAGCTGCTGCCTTTTGGGGTGTCAGATCCTGTGCGGTGAAAAGCAGTGACTCTGTGAATGGTTTCAGTCAGCAAGGAAGCACACACCCCTCCTAGACAGCACTCAGGACAGAGCTGCTTCCAAACCCACCACAACCCCATGTGTCAAAATTAGCTATAATGGGGCTTATCACTTCCGAGCTCCTGGTCCAGCCCTTGTCCTGGAGGGAAGCTGATGCTGACTGCAGCACAGACCATCAGCCTGGGTGGGGAAAATGAGCTCCCATAATAAAGCAAAATCCCTGGCAGCCCCTACGTGCTACAGGGTGCAGAGCCTAGTGCTAAGAGCCTTGTCCCAAGGGAGCCCCAAGGTCCTGCATGGTGCACAGAGGGCTTTGGGACGAGGACACACATTTTTGTCTTTGCTGTCCCACTTGATTTTCAAGTTTGTCCTGGTGTTCATTAAATGTGACTAAAACAAGAGGGGGGAAAATGAGTTAGGAGAACGGGGAGGGAGGAAAGAGAACTTCAGCACAGCAGCACAGAAGGGATGGGATCCAACTTCCACTGAAGGGATGGGTATCCAGATCTCCCAGAGACTGCTGTATTGTAGGAAATGAAAAGATCATTCTGAGCAGAACAGATCTAAACAGCAGCTAAGGAAGCTGTGAGACAGCCCTACCTACAGCATCCCAGCAGCCACCCTGAGCTGGAGCCACTGGGCCATGATGGCCAGGAACCAACCCAAAAGCAGGACCAGCCACGCTGCACTCCTGTTATTTTAAATGCCGAAGGACAGCTAGAAAAAAAAGGGTGGCTAAGGAACGAGAGGAATCAGCGTGTCTGTGCCAGACAGCCTGCGGGTCCCATGCTGGAGCAACCTTTCAGCAGCTCCCGTCAGTGCCAGCAGCGCTGCCTGTGATTTACATGTCTGTAACTGACACCAGGATTGGATCCCGTATTTCCAAGCACAGACTACTGACCTCACGCTGCTTACACTCCCTCAGTTTACTGGAAGTGGAAGATTTTCAAAACAGCCTCAGTGAGTTTTATTTTCATTTTTCCTTTTTCCCCCCACCATTTGCTGTCTGAATTTCACTAAGCCTGGTCAGAGACACCCTGAGCAAGAGGGGGGCACTTTCTCACATAAATCCACCCCAGCTTCTTGATCAAAGAAGGACAATCAATCATGCAGTATCAGAGCACCAAAGATCCTGGGTTTCAAACAATGGATAACGATTTTCAATCCAAAAACATAAAAAATGGCATTCCCTCTCTCCCCAAGGAATGGCCATCCTCGCCAGGCAGCACTGGCAGAACAGTGCCTTAATAAACCTCTTGTGCTGTTAAGATGCTCAGTCAAGAAAAACTGACAGTGCCCAGGAGCACAGGGGAGCAGAGCAGTGCCATGCCTCAAGGCAGGAGCCCAGCCCAGGGTCTCCTGCAGCCCACCTTTAAGCTGAAATCTCCTAGGGCAGAGGTGGCACATGTCTGCTGTGCCAAGTAAGTCTAAGGGGCTTATTGTAACGTTCTACAATAAACCATAATGTTCCTTTAACCATTTTGGCTTTAAATGGCCAAAATTCGAAGGCAGAGAACACTTTCCCCCAGGCTTGCTCAGGTGCCACCACAGTGAGACCCTTGGCAGCATGGCAGGCCCTCTTATTGTGATCCTTAAAACCATTTGTAAAAGAAACTTTTCAAGCTTAGAGCCTACATGACCAGACAATCTTCCTGTTCAAGGCTTACATTTTTGGCCAGATCATTTGTAAAGAGCAACAAATAGCTGGCAGACAACTGGATTCCACACTTCTGTGCCCACGTGGTCGGGCTCAGTATTTTTGAAAACATTATAATCCATGGAGATGTTTAAAAAAGTACAATCAACCAGGACCAGTAAGTCTCTCTGGTTTAGAAATGTTTGCCCCCTCCAAGCATTAACCATCTTCTTTCACCTTTATACCTTAACAGCAAAGGTATTTAAGTCCAGTCTCAGAACAAACACCTTCAGGTGGGATGAACATGTATTTTTAAAAAATCAACAAAAAATCCAAACTTTCTCAGTGTTGCTGCTTCCCTTTCCAAACAGCTGCTAGGAGAGGCCAAAGAAGCATATTCCTTCAAGAAAAAAAGGAAAAAGCCTGGATGAGGCAGAGAGGCCCAGGTAAACGTGGACATGTGGCAATCACCCAGCAGTGTGTGGAACAGCCTCACCACCGACTGCACCTCAGAAAAACATTTCTGTTCTCAACAAATGTTTTTACTGTCACAAATAGAATAATAGGAAAAAACCCAAAGTTTTTTTCCTTACAAGAAATGAGTTGCAAGCTGACGTTTCCCTCAGAAAGCTCCATTTTGAGAAAGGACCCATTTATTCCAAATATAGATAAAAATTTCTGGAGCAATTCTGACAAGCCCTGATAACTGCTCTTATTACATCTGAAAAGTACGAGGGCCAGAGATGCCTGTGTATGCATCTGCCTTCTGAACAAGAAAGTACCATTATTTCCATCATAGATGGGGACTGAGACATGCAGAAGATACATTAAAAGGCTGATTTAGTTCCTAAATTACCCTGATTTCAGCTGGAAGCCAGACTCCCGACTGAATTTGGCCCTTATGCCAAAGGAATAAAAAAAAGAAACAAATAGTAGGGGCAGCACTTGAGGCTCTGCTTTATGCTTTTCCTTGTGGGATGGAGAAAATGGGCTGCTCCCACAGAGTCCCCGCTCTAGGGTAGGAATGGGGAGGGACAATGGCAAAGGTGCTGCCCTTCAATTTGCTGTGGGTGACAACCTGCTGTGACCGTCACACAGAGCCCTGGACCTTCACTGCAGACAAAGCTGCTGCTCCTCTCCTTCCCCAAATGACACCTGAACATCACCACCACCAGCCCTGGCATGTGCAAACCTCAGCCTGATATTAATAACTAGAAAAAGGGAGAATGAGTGGGCCTCCTGCACACACAGCAGCACGACAATGGGAAGGAAAGGCAATCCCAATGGCCCAGTCCAGCAGGACCAAGCACATGCCATCCCACAGCACAGCTGGCAAACACCCCTCTATCCAGCACCTGGTGATCTGCCTGCGGGATGACACAGCTCCACACACTTCCCCTGCATGACAGGGAAGGACTTGCTCCCCTACAAGGTGACAGAGGAGGGGACAGCACATGGTTGCCTGGCACCCAGCCCTATACCATGTTCCCATCCTGCCAGCTGGGACTTGAGCTCAAGCAAAGGGAAGGCAGCAGAGCTTGGACACCCCTTCACCACCTTGTGCAAGACAACCAGCACACACAGATTTCCACGGGAATTCTGTGGAATATTCTCCCACCAAACAGGTTTAATTAATTGCCTGTAAAAAAGGACTGTGATTTATCACATAACTTTTCAGCACAGTAAGGCAATTATTGTCACATCTTTATTCTCCTGAAAAATAGATGATAAAAAGGATTTAGACCTTCCATGCCATTATACCTTGACCTGGAGAAGCAAATACACTGGTCTTTCACTGCATTTCCTTTATTATTTGCCTAGAGCACCAACAATGACTATAAAATTGCACCCCTGAACCTCTATGATTCAATTCACTTGATCTGCTTTCCTGTTTCTCAGTGAAGAGAAAGAGGCTTATGGTTTGCAGAGTGGCAAAGTTAGCAACTACACATCTCCCAGCACCTTTACTGGATCTCACCGGTGCTCGCAGGGAGATCACGCTTCTTCCCATGTACCTGATGATTTCTCAGCACAAAGTTTTCTTGGCTACTAATTTTCTGTGTTCTTCCAAGAGTTTGCCACGTGATATCCTCCAACCTGCTACACCTGAGCCGTGTACTCTGGAAGAGTACAGATCTACTCCTTTGAAACATTCGCTACAGCGTGTGATCGCAACATCACACCAAAGGTACAAACCACTCAAGACCAGGAAAGGTCTCTTCAACCTTCTTCTGTCTGGCTGTGTGATTCACAGGAGCACCTAACAGTATAATACCACTATCACACCTGTCCTCACCCACTCCTACCCTACCATACTAAGCTTGTCAGCAAGAATTTTGTCACCAGCATTTGAAGCCAGCATTTGTTACCAAGCCAAGTGTTTTTATTTTTTACTTGGTGATGGGGAAAAAACAGAAGGGAACAGTGGAAGCTTTTGGAGGCAAAGATCTCTCCAGGACTTGCCAGACAGTATTTTCAAAGACTGAACTGGCACAGCATCAAGGAAGTCGGCATTCAATGTGCAAGCAAGACCAGCTCCATGACAGCCATCAGCTCAAGGAGCATCAGTGACTGCAGTTGGGAAAACAGAAGGCAGAGGAGGAGGCAGAAAGACAAATACTGCTCCTCTCACAAGAAGTCCAGACATATGCCTGGTCACCACCCAAGAAGGAAACACAGAATAAAATGAGGGGGGATCCTCATGAGCAACTGCACAATCTTAGGCATCAGTGGCCAAGCACAAGTCAGCACATGCCAAGACTGACCACACAGCAGTGTGTGAGATACCACACTTGGCCTTCAGCCCAGAAACAGGAGACACGCGTGGGAGCAGTGTGGGAAGAGCTGGCAAGCAAAGGCTATGTCCTTTCAGGGCTGTGAATCTGTGTGCTGCACACAGGGCCTCACAGCAGCCTTGCAAAAGCCATTTGCCCATAGACCTATTTACAACCCCTAGAAACACAGCTGACCTGATCACCAGGTCTTTATCAGCATTCACAGAGACCACAGAAGGTCAAGAGAGCCATCACCCAGGAACAGAGGACAAGCACAGCAAGCTCAAAGGGAACTTGACAGGCCAAAAATGACTGCAGTCACGGAGGACCTGGGAGAACTTGCTCATGTCACCCTCTTTTTCTGAGGCGCTCAGAGGCAACAAAGCCTCTGACCTTTGATTAAACCACGCTACTCTAACAAGAGGAGGCGGCTTAGGGGCTCAGGAACTCAATAAGTAACTATTTATCTCAAGGTCATGGGTTCATACCCTCTTCAAGTTCTTTTTTCTTAGTCAATTAAAACAGGAGACTTGATCTGCATTAAAAAACCCGTTGCTAAGGGCACAGCCAGATACTGCCTCATCAAACAGGCAGATTAGGAAAATACAGCCCCTTTCTGCTCCCTGCACATCACACAGCAAAGCACAACAACTTTGGGAATGCTCCCTGTGCAAAGTGAACACAACTCACTTTTGTACCCAGGGTGAGAAAGCAAAGGGGGGCATTGCAGACGAGTGGGCACAGCTGCCATCACCAGCCTCCACAGCAGGTCAAACACATCCATTTACAGAGTATTATGAATGGAGCTGATCCTGCCCCAGCCTCTGAACCTAGTCCTGAGAGATTGCTGCCCATCCCTGTACCATTCCTTGGAGAGGATGGATGTTCAGCCAGTGACTGCTGCCCAGACAGCCATTCCTCCTACCCCAGCTGCTCAGAGGCCCAAACCCCACCATGAGGTAATGGAGAGGATAAATAGAAGGCTGGAGAGGTGCTTCTGCTTTTCACACACAGAGCAAACAGCACTTGCAGAGCTCCAAGCCCTGCATCCAGAGAGCCCAGCTGCTTCAGACTGGACATCTTTCAGTCCTCAACCCAGCAGTGCCTCAGTCAACCCTTCCAATTTGCACTGAAGGAACACAAGCACTTGCATGGACACTTAGAACCAGCTGAAAAGGAGAAGACCCTCAGTTCCCCTCCTGCTGCAGATGCAGTCCTGTTGAGGCAAAAATTTGACAGAAGCAGAGACTGGGCAAACAGAAAAGAAAGGGGACACCTTCCACTGTAATAGCAGGCCCAACTCAACACATGAATCAAAGTTAATGTATATTTGAAACCAATTACTGATAGAAACTAAACTATCTAGGAACTGGGGTTCCTGGTAGTGAGCACAGACACACATTCAAAACCTTTTTCTTCTTCTCGCTGGTTTTTAGCCCATAAAAAGCCAAGATAAAAACACTCTGGTACACAGGGTACACACACTCACTTCTATAATCTTTAATGGTTTCCCACCAAGAAAACACATCCTCGATCCCAAATGTATATATTAGCTTCATAACATTTTTCACAACCTCGTGTTTCTCCTGTATTTATCCTTTGGTCCAACAGCAGACAAAGGATTCAAGCACAAACTCCCTGTGCACCAGGATGGAGCTGCTGGCCCTGATGGGGCCCTCCCCTGCCTCAGGGCCAGTGCAAAGTAAAACAGCACAAGCAAAGGGGTTGGAAAACAAATAGGAAGTCAACATAGTTTTGTTCTGTTCACCAAAGATGGTAATTATTTTGGAAAAGACTACACACCCTTTTGGCTTTTAATTAGCAGCAAACGAAGTCCACTCAGTTCCTATGAGCAAGAAAACTATTAAGGGTTATGGATCCCCAACCAAAGAAAACAAATCTGTACCAGTCCTTCAACCCCAGAATAACTTCTGATTGTCAAGCACAGTTACCAGGGGAATGAATAGCTTCTCCTGCAAGCTCCTCACTCAATTAAACTAATGCAGACAAAAAGGCTGGGCAGGAGCCGCTGGCAGCACAGGCTAAGGCAGATGCACACACTCGGTGCAGAAAAACAACAGCAGCACATTCAGAGTGATGAGGGACAGGACAAGAAGCCCACAGCCCCTGTCATCGCACAAGACACTCAAGACCTGTCCTCGAGGTGCTAAATGGCAAAAACTAGTGGGGTCTGTGCCCTGAGGAGACTCCAGGAAGTTTTAATCACACATGGGTATGCAGAGCCATCATTCATATTTCATGGACACTGATGGAGAAGAGAGTGAGCAAACACCTAAGAAAAGTTCTTGACTTATTAGTAATCCAGAACTATCCTACTGCTGCCCCAAGCACTTCACTTGGCAGCCTTATAATTAAAACCCTGCCTGAAGAATCAGGACAGCTACCCAGCCAAAGCATAAAATAGAGGCCAGGAGAAACAAGTATGATCCTCAATCCTTGAAGCTTTCTTGAATCACAAACTGGAGAGTCCAGAGACAACTTCAGAATAAATCAACACTTCAGCAACACTTGCTTGTCCTCAGAGGTGTTAAAACTTGCAACTATATGTTGACATATGAAAGACAGGGAGGCAAGTAAAGGATACGGGCCAACCAGGAGCCTCGTGAGTTCACACACAACCACCAAGGAGCTGGGCCCATCAGCACTTGGACAAAGGCAGGCAGCAAACAAAATCCACAGCTCCCTCCTTCCAACTAGATTTTAATAAAGTGGGAGTGTGTAAACATACTGCTAAATCCCATTCTCTCTCACAAACTAAAGGAAGTTGTGTCTTTGATGTCAGTGGAAGCCCAGCCCAGCCCTCACACACTGTGGCAGAGCAGCCTGAGGCAGTGGCAGCAGGTGCCTCTGAGCTGAGCCCACACAGCCACCAACACATACAGCTCCAATGGGATCTTCTAGCAGGTGTTACTGGAATCCTGGGCATCCCTCTAGCAAAGTGCAATGATATTTAACTTCCTTATGGGCTCTGGAGGCTGCCAAACATCTATTGGGATTAGCTGGCTCATGTTTGTGAAGTGCACACAAATGCTAGCATAAGGAAGGAGCTGGCCTATTTATGGATGTGAATGCTGGACCCAAACCCAAACCCACATGCTGTATTTGCACTCACGGCTGTAGTTCCCCTGACACATTTCATGTTTTAGGATGGAGGCAGGAGGTGTCCCCTATAGCTGACAGCCTACTTCTGGTGGCTGATAACTTCAGTGAGTCATACTGCTCCCCTCCTCCACTTTACCCCATCCAAATGCACAACTGACTTCTGCTAACAGGCTGGGCCAGCACAGCTCTGCCAGGAGCCCTCAGATGGGGGTTGCCCTTTGCAGGGGAAAACCACCTTCCCCCAAGCTCCATCCCACTCTCTGAAGTGCTGCAGATCACACTCACAGCCCACAGACCTCCATCAGGCTCCCAAACACCCAGCTGCAGCTGATCAGTCACCCAAATTCCTCGTGGCAAGGGACTTTGCATCAAGTTTCATGTTTCTCTTGGGTGTCCCTCCCTCACACAGAGGCCTCCTGTGAGTAAGGGCTGAGGAATGAGACAGAAACTGCGGCGATAAACAGCTGTGAGGGAGATGAACTCCCCAGGAACGACGGGAAGAGCCCAAGTAGGTTCCAGACTGAACCATGCACATTTGTTAAAGGGACATAAGTGGCAATGGCTTGCAGTGACAGAGCCACAGCAGCCGTACGTTCCCATGATCCAGAATTGCTTTGCACTAAGTTGCAAATCCTATACATACAGCTTTGCTCTGTCAGAAGCTACTGCTTCCCTTTCCTCCACACATTTCAATACTTATCAGGTCTTTATCTCAGTCACATTCTGCTAACAAACACTTTTTACATCCTTTTGATCTTCGCTCATAATCAGTCACTATGTGCCCAAGTCAATCATTCTGCTCTTCTCTCTTCTTTATCTTCATCTCCCAGAGCAGAACCTCCCCAGACCCACACGTCACTTCATGGGTGCAGCTTGTGCTCTGTGCTTGGGTTCACAGGAATTTGATGCACACAGTTTGCCAGACTCACAACAAGTGCCAGGCCCAGCCCAAGATTCTACTAGTCAAATTTAGAGATATGGATAACACAAGAAATGTTGGCTGTGGGATACAGAAGCAAAAGGAACCCAGGGGTATACCAATACCATACCCAGAATTACTCATGTCTTTCATTAGATGGATAGGTCTTGTCTTTCTGGAGATCATCTGGACTCACTTCCATTCGACATCAGGTAGAATTTGCACAGCTAAAATACACAAAATATATTCCCATTCTAGCAGGTGCCTCTACCAAGGGAGTTGAAACTAAACAAGATGAGCCAGTGACTTTCTGATAACACAGCTACCTTTGGACATCCAGCTCCACCCATGAAAGTGGGCACACCCTTAATGAGGCATGAATCAAATCACCTGAGACACAAGAAATTTATCAAGAGTTGTTGCAAAAACCCATCAGGTTGCTTGTGCCTCACTGCACTTCAAGGGATAGGGAATAGCCAACACAGGCAGACAGCTGCCCTGAAGCCAACAAAGCTGGAGCAGATCACTTTCACTCAGACTTCTGACACATGACAGCATAACCCAAGACCTAATACACCACCTCAGGTGTGCAAATGCATACAGATTGGAGGCTTGGGCCATGGCCCAGGGAAGCCAGGGTGATGTGGATATGAGTGCAAGAGCCCAGACAGTGGCTTGACCCTAGACAGGGTGGGGACAACCCAGCACAGATGATCACTGTAACACACTGGAGCACACTGGACCTCTCTGTCCTATCCCAGGGCAGAGCACAGAGAACAATACACCCAGCAGTGCAAAGGTGAGGGGATATCAAGCCACCTGCCCTGCATCCTCAGAGACATTCAATACCCAGCCGTAGGAACAGAGGCCACAACACACTGCCTGTAGGCTGTGTGTGCAATGAGGCCATGGAGTAACGAACTTCATCCAGAATGACTTGTAAATGAACACACCCTGCAGGGATCCTCCTGTGTAGTAAGGACACGAGCTCTGCTCTTGTAGCTCCTTCTCCCAGGCTATGATGTAGTCCTTAAAAATTTCTCAACTAACTTCCTCAGCCTTCACACACCCCAAGTTCACAGTTCTCCCACGCAACAGAGCAAAACACGCCGTGCCAAGCCATGGAAGGAGGCACGCAGGCACTCTGTGAGCTGCCATCCTTTCACCCAGACACTTCAAGGACCTGGGTGGGTGAAGTGCCTTGGAAAGACGTGCTCATTTATATTGTTTTAAGTTCACCTGCTGCTCTGGCCACATTCCCAAGCCTGAGATGCAGAGGGAGGCACTCAAAGAGATGTTACATGCCAAGAACCCCACACTCATTCCTGCAGCAATGGTCCAAGGCATCATTCCTAATCTCCAAAATACGCTTCTGCCCCACAGCCCTTTATTTAATGCCACTGTTAAAAGCCTGTAAATGTCTGCACCACTCACAATAGGATCTCCTGCTCTGTAAAAGGCTGACTCTTCACTGCAGTGAGGCTGTGGTGACTCTGGATGCTACAGTAAGAAAGAAGCCTAGTATCTCCCTGGTAACTTTAACCCTTCTGCACTTCATTTGTTCCCATCCATCTGCCTTGGGAACAGGTTAGGATTTGGGTACAGGACAGTGCTAAAACACTCGCTTATCTTCAGGCACACAAGTAACTGCAGAGTTCAGCTGGATTACTCATACACTTGAATTTCAAACTTACTATGCAGAAGGTTCACCAAGACCTCCTTAAATGGCAAAGATGCAATGCCGTGTTTTCCAAACTCGGTTCTGCATCCCAAGGAATTTGAAAAAGAAATGGATTCACTGAAAAAGCACTGAAGATAAACTGTGCTAAGGAAGGCATAATTCTCCTTCTCCAAAAAAATAGCCTGCAAGATCAGAAGTGATGAATAAGCTTTAAAAGAAGCTTCAACTACCCTGAAAAATGTCAGTCACACTGTACATGGGAAGACAAGTCACTGAAGAAGTGTCAAGCAGATGATGTGAAGTCCTCCTTGCTTTCACTCCCTGAAATATGTTTTTCTACATAAATACCACCTGGACCTTAACGATCTTTGTGGCTCATTTCTGGACCTCCTCACCACCACATTTCAGTTCTAATAGCATTAAGCCGCTCTAGCCTCCAAATGCCACAGGCAAAGACCAGCTTCCACACTAAGCTATGCAATTTAATACTCATGCAAGGTAAGTATAGGCTTTGCCCCCCACTCAAGGATAATGATGATAATGCATAAGAGGCAGGTACAGCAGGAAATATGGGGGAAGATAAGCATAAGTGCAAGGAACAGTTCAGAGTAATCTCCGAAGCTGAGCAGAAAGGATCTTAACTCCAGTCTGTAATTACAAACAATTCCTTCCAACCATTTCTTTGCTTTATTATCAGTTTTGATTGCACATTTAAGAGAACAACATTGGTCTAACTCTTTTTTTCCTCCATTATTTCAGTGTCAAGGGTGATGTGAGACAACTAATCTCACACCTCTCCAAGCCTCAGTGTCCCATCAGTAAAATGGCAATAATTTTCCTTCACATTGGGAAGGCACTACAAAAATACTTCCTCCAACTTCCAAAGTGCTCCAATGAACGAGCAAAGAGCACACCAGAAAAGCATAAAAGAAAATTCATAACTCTGCATTCTGTCTCAGGTTTGAACAGTATCTGGTAAATAAGGGCTGGGGCCACACACTGCACAAAGAGAAAAGCAACTGAATAGATACTCATTAAGTAACACCTTCCACTCTGGACACAAAGAGTAGGTGCTCTGGCAATTAAGTGGCTATATCATAATACCTGCTTCCAGTGGAGGCTGAAATTAAGGTTTCAACGACCTTCAATGTGGCATTTCATAGCTTTGGAGCACTTAGACTTTGCAACTTTAACACCATTTTTTTAACAAAGTTCACAGCATGCAATTAACCACAGGTCTGCCATGTGGCTGCCACAATCACTGTCCATTTTTCTGGGGAGATCCAGGTTAAAGGCTTGTCTTGGCCACACTAATACCTTGAGGTATCTCTCAAGATTTGCCCAAACTCATGACAAGCAAATCAAGTCTCAATCTCAAACAATGAGGTGTGTTAAATCCAAGTCAGCCGATGTCCTTCAGCCCAGAGCCTGAACAGAACATCACTGACACCCAGGCCAGTGAGGCAGTGATGATGCAGCAGCTGGAGCTACAACCACTTATCAGCTGCTAATTCAATCACCCTCCCAACCCAGCCGCTGCTGCCTGCACTGTCTGGGAGACTCCTTGCTTTCATTCATGCCTCGCTAAGTGGAGTAATTCAAATCTGTTAAGGTGAGGTAATAAACTGCTGAAACAGAGAGCTCCTTAGGGCACGTGCACGCAGCACACTGAAAATGCACATGCACATTACTGATACAGAAACCACCCCAGCTGGGGTACAACCACCACAGCCACTGCAGCAGGACCACCCACAACTCACCTGTAACAACATCCCGACATTCTCTGGTCCAAAAATCAAACCTCACCCACCCGAGCTCCATTCAGCACCCACACCGCTAAAAAAGCCCTACAGGAGATACTTAAACAAAACAGCCAAATTTAAGGCAAGGTTTGAAGCTGGACCATTTCTACCCCACCACACAGTGCAACCCTACCGACCCCATGGGTCTCCACAGATCCTTTTTCAAGGCCTGTGGGACAGCCTGTCAATTCAGCCTCCTCTACCCCACCTGCCTTTGCCCAGCTGTCAGAGCAGATCTCACAATAAAGCAGCTGGGTCCTGGTTCCTCAGCAGCATTCCAGCCCCACAGCCCTGGCACAGGCTCTCCATGTGAGGAGAGATCAGGAGCAGAGGGAGAATAGAAGATGACTGCAGCTCTCCACAATGAGATCAACTGGCCAAATAAAAAATAAAAAAGGGAGAGGGTAGTTACAAATTGATGCATAAACAAGACCTGACTGTGCAATTCAGAGCTAACAGGGCAGTTTACTAAATGTTAATTAAATCCTTACTGCCTGTTACTCCAGTCATCAACTTATCAACTTATTTTTAAATTAAATAAGCAGTAAATGCTTAGATGAACTTCTATTAAATTTCACCCAGTGAGTGAAGTATGTGGGGCTTTTAATAGACATTAAACAAGATAGTTATGGCAAGTTAGTTGATACTTTATTACCTAAAGATAATGGCCACATTAAATCTCAACTAACTATTCCACTGGCAGCACAATCGTCCAAGATTTGGCGGAAGTTTTCCTGCCTTGAAACATCACTGAGCAGCAGGAGCAGGGAGAGGAAGGCAGCCAAGAGCTGAATAGCACCTACTTAGAGGATGCTCATGTGCATAAACTCTCTTAGACACAAGGCAGGATCCCTCTCAGCCAGATCTGCAAACCCCAAAGAGGGCTAATGGGCTACTACCCAGCAACAAAATTGATAAGCCAGAGACCCTCAGGCATCCCTCCCCGCCCCCAAACTAAACTAAGTAATTTATGGGCTTGCTGAGGAATCACGGTATTCCAAGGTTCCCTTATGGCATCAAGGGCAACATAAAACATCCTAACAGCCTGCAACACTCAAAAGCTTATAACTTTGTCTAAGAAAAGGTTATCAGCAGCCCACAACTCCACCGATGTTTGTTTTCCTTCCCTGAGCATATTGTGATAGTTTGGGAGTTCTTCTGACTCACACGTGTGTGTCACTGTCACCCACAGATCCCAACAACAGATACTGACAGTCTAAAATGACAGAGACTTGCTGACAGTGACTAAAAAATGATCATTTTCATGCCAGCTCTTGCAGTTGCTCAGAACCTGATCGAAACCAGCTCTTGGAGATCAAAACAAAATCTCTACTGAGTTGTCTCTACTGATAACCTTAATTGCAATGATTAAGTGTGGGTAACAAGTTTTAGTTTTCACATTTGGACTGGAAAACATCACCAGCCCTACACAGCCTGCCATGCCCAGGAGCAGGAAAAATGAAAAGAACCAACCCTGCTAAACTCTGCTTCTCAGGCAGGCAAAAACTCTCAAAAGCTTTAATGTTTTGTGGGGTTTTTTTCTGGTCTGTGGTTTTCGGTTTGATTTGTTGTTTTCTTTTCTCTGTTTGTTTCTATTTTGCAAAACAAAGAGGTCCCTAAATCAGAAAGCGGAAAACACTGAGCTCTTCAAACTTTACTGATGCTCTTCTCCAGCACCCCAATGCACACATGGACACCAAACACAAGATCTTCCCTCCAATCTCTCCTCTGGAACCCTTATTTGTGAAGTTATTTCAAGTATTTTCCTATGTATAACCCACACACTTTAAAGGCATTGTTCCTGGTGAATCTGTGCATCAGATAACCCACATCCTTTCATAAGTTATGGTTTCCACCTCCTTTGCTCCTGCCTCCTCTGTTCGGGCTGCAGTTGCAGTAAGATCTCTAGCTTTTAACAGAATTACGCTGCTGCAAGAGCGAGAGCAATGGGAGATGAGGAAGCTACTGGGGTGAAAAGACAGGCTGTGGAGGACCTTGTCTTGCAGACAGGAGGATCACTGTCACACTCATGTGCACACAGCAAACACAGATGCTGAGCCCCAGACTTCTGCTGGGTCACATGGACTCCATACTCATCTTACTTCCCAGAAGATTTCTCCCCATCGAACCGAGTACCTAAAAAGCACACACATACCTAAAAAAACATATAATATCCTGAGTTGGAAGGGACCTACTCTTGGCCAGTGTGTATTTCTTATTCATCCTGAAGCCATCTTTAAAACCTCTCCATGCATTCACAGCCCTCAGCAGGGCTGCCACAGACCACACCGGAGCCTGGACAATCAGTTAAAGGTGAAACCCAGCACCTGGGGCCAGCCAGAGCAGAGCGTGCAAGTGTTTCTCAGAGCCATGTCAGGGAGAGAAGAGCTCAGTAGGAGAAAGGCAGAGCTGTGTGAGTCAGGCTTTCAGAAGCTTGAGGAGCAACAAAATGCCACTGAGGATGTATTGTTCACCATGATGGGCAGAGCAATAGAGAAACCACTGCGGGCACCCTGAGGGTATTTGTTTCCACAGACACACGGAAACTGTGCTCTTGGAACAATTTGTCATCCACCCTAGCTACTGCTTTTCTCTATCTGTGTCTATCTAGTGTCAGCCAGAGATGCTTCATGGAAACCTACATGAAACTGTTTCTTCCTTCCAATTAGATGTTTGTGATACAATGGGCACCACCACAGGCTGGTACAACTCTGAATGTACCTGACACTCATAAAACCATCCTATCTTCTTTTCAGACTTGGCTGTACTCTTCTTCTCAGCAACATTCTGCATGATAAATGCCATCATTAGTTACACTGAAAGCACTTAACTTTCTTCCTTTTGAATCCACCACTTTCACCTTGGTTTTCATTTGTGCAAAGGAGTAGACATCCCTTTTCTACAGCACTCACCATGGAAAGGTGTTTCTCTGACACCTTTCTAACATGCGTCCTTTTAATAGGAGTGGTCCCACACTGCTGGTAAAACTCCCTCAGGTTTTCCAGCTCCCAGCCATTCCTACCATCCTGCTCCAAAGCTGCGTACAAGAAGTTCGACTGATCACAAAGGTATTTAAGTTTTATAGTCAGATAGGTGGACACAAGCAGTGATTTTAGCAAACAAGGCAACAGCCAGGCTTCAATACTGAATGGTGTCTCCACTCTGAGCATGCACCCTCACACCATAATTCTTACTAGGAGTTAGAATTAAAAATACATACTGATGATAATATATGCAAAAGCACTCCAGTTCCACTGAGACTGCAGCCAACTCTATTAGGTACCTTGCAAAACTCACTAGTCCAGCTCTGGAGCTTTATCCCTGAACATCCTAGAGAAACAAATGCTTTAGCAAGAGATACACACCTGAATCTGCCATTACACTGCTTGAAAGCTTGAATTACACTGCACCAGTTCCTCACTGTGCCCATTACCTCACGAACACAGCACAGCTGAAGGTGTTTCACAGAGGAATGCAACTTGGAAATACCATGTGCTCTCCAAATTTCCAGGACACAAGACAGGTAAACTAAACACGATTCCCAGGATCCGAAAATCACTTCTGACCTGCCAGTCTAAAGCCAGGCTTTTGCCAGTTGGTCCTGGTTTCGCAACAACACATCACAGACAACATCATTCAATACTTTTATCCGCTAAAGCTGGGTGACTCTCCACCAAACAGCAACAAGAGAAAGGATTCATAGAGCTGGAACCCATGCTGAGATGGGCATGCTCACCAGCATCCTGCCCTGACATCCAGGCTGATCTCCAAACGCATTCCAAAGGTAAAATCCTACCTCTGTGCGACAGGAACTGGAGTTTCTCTTCCAGCTCATTACCAGCATCTCTGCCCCACCAGTACCAACCACATCAAGCAATCAGGGCTGGCAAGACAGAGACACCTGTACAGCAAGAAAAGCAGCAATTCTGATCCAGGCACCAAGGGACTGAACATCAGCAATACAGAGCAGCTTGGGGCTGCACCTACAGAAGCTTTAATGGGACAATTTTAGCTTCATTTTCCTGGACCTGTCCTTCATTTCCACCCAGGCAGCATCCAATGGCTGCATGCCACCAACCAGGACTGCTGGCAACATGGGACACACACACAGCCCATGTGCTCATGGCCACACAACACACACGGTGGCAGTCACTGCTGGGAAGCAGGTCTCCTATCCACTACAGGGCAACTTGCTACAGGACCATTACTGATGGCAACTTACTGCTGCTGCTATGCAGCACTCAGGTGTCCCTGATCTGGCAGTTTTTCCCAGCCTGCACAAGCTGAGCCAGGTGGAAAAAGAAAACCTAAACAAAATAATGAAAGCAAAACCTTCTCTGAAACAACGAGCAACAGGCCTGAAGGGCCCATTAGCAGCACCTGCATCATAAGAAAGTTAAAGGCAGGATTTGACAGGGAGGGTGGGGGTTTGCTGACAGGTGGTTCTGTGGCCACCACCCACACCATCAGCTGTTGATGGCCCATCCCCGCAGGAAAAAACCCTCCAACAAGGGCTAAACAATTGAAATAGGGGAATAACAGAGCCAATAAATTTAGGAGCAATAGGCTGTATGGTCATGGGGAGACAGACCAAGTCGATAGGCAGAGAGAAGTTTTCAACAATAAATCTTTATCCACAGATACAAGTATTTCCCAAGGGAAATCCCAGAGTTTTATTTAGCCTTGTGTGGGCCAGTCCTGCTTCAGCAAGGGTGGGGATGATTAGAAAGTCCCTCACATCCCTGAACTGTGCTGCTGCACAGCAGGCTGAGCTACACACAGGACACCAGCCAACATTTTTCAGCAAGAACACAGCCATATTATTAACACAGAGATGAAACAGTGTCCTCTTCCCCAGTTCTGCATGTTCCCATACTTTCCTAATATCCCGTTTCTCCAATTACTTGGAGAGCCAGCACCTGCTGTATCACCCAGCTCCTAGGCACTCCCCACTCTCTCAGATCTTGCCCCAGAAATCATTCCTGGAATGTACAAACTCTACAAGTAAATAAGTCCATGGAAGCAAAGAAATCCTGAAATATGTCCAAAAACACCTGTGGCTTCTATGTGAGACCTTCCTTTTTCACATGGGGCAAAACTCCTTTGTGCAGAGAGAATAAGGTGTTGCAGTTGTGCAGGGAGACACATCAGAAGGTTTGATGGCTCATGCAAGCTCCTTAAACTTTTGTGTACCAATTGCCTAGCAAAACAGAAAGAAACAGACAGGAAACTAACCCAAGAACAACACAACTGGGCTACAAAGTCAATACCTACAGGTGTAGGAAAACAGAAACAAACAAAAAATAATCAAAACAAAGCAGGAGAATCCAACTCTCGTTCGTTTCACCGGCAGGGCCAAGCTGCACCTCGAGGTACAGGCGGCAGAGCAATTAGGCAGGAATTGCTTCATCAATGCCTCCTCGGGAGCACTGCCCGCTTCCCAGCAGCGCCCCGGGGCGCGGGGAGTGCTCCTGAGCAATGGCAGGGGTAAGGTCTGCCTATTCAAGAGGAGGGCAAGAAAGGGGAAGGGCAAAAAAAA
>VZTZ01004133.1:0-121974 GCA_013400955.1 Drymodes brunneopygia | reverse complement strand
TGGGGCGCAGGGAGGGGCGGCCGGTGGCCCCCAGCTCGGCGGGACGGCCCCGAAACAAAAAGCAAAAGCGGCGGCCGCTGCCTCCCGCTTTGCCGAGCTGCCGCGCTCTGCCCGCGGCTGACGTCAAGGGCCCAAATTCCTGCCTTTCCCTGCAGGCAGATTTGTCCATGTAAGGGCTGGGGCCGGGGCCGGGACGGGGACGGCCGCACGGCGGGAGGGGGCTGCGCTGCACCGCGGCTGGGGGGGAGCGGGCGGCGGCGGCTCCCGGTACCTGGGCGGTGGGAGAACGGGGCTGGAGGCGGCCCCGACCCCGTGAGCATCACCTTCCCGTTCTGCATCCCGGAGCCAGGGGACCCTTAGGCCCAAAAATGCACCCTGTGGCTTGCAGGATCCAACTTTTCAAAGGGAAGTTTGGTCCAGGGCTTGTTTTGATTCTTTGGGTGCTTCTCCAACCAACTTTTAATCTGTTGTTCCCGAGCTGGGGCTAAGAGCAAGGTGAGGGGAGGTAAAAGGTGCTGGGAGTTCCAAAGGAGCTGCCTCGGCACAGATACAAAACCAGACTTGTCGCGAATACTAAGGAGAGGGGGAAGGGATACTATTTTCTGATTGCTTTCTGTTTGATTGTTTTGTGGCTATTTCTAAGGACTGCAATTAAAATAAATTGGGATGTTGAGTGTGATTGTTTTTATAATGGAATGTTACCCTTTAAGTAGCTGTTCGGTATCTGCTTCTGTCCTGAAGAGAACGGGAAAGGCAGAAGGTTTACATTGTGTTCAGGCTGTGGAGGAGAGCCTTGCCAAACCTTACTCATTTGGAACGAGATTTCTGCGTGATTTTTTAGGCACTTCAAATGCATTTCATTTTTAAAATAAAGGGCTCTGGTGTATGCTTTCAGAAGATGTTTACATCTTATCCCATTACCAGCTTTAATGTCCACAGTCAGTGCTTGACAGCCCCAGGAGGGCAACACTGCTCATTTGGACACAAAAAAGGACAATAAGTGCCTTACTTAAGAAGCTGTACCAGAGAACTGTGATTCGGACTCTCTCCACCTTCCCTGGCTGCCAAAACCAGTGTACTTCCCAGTCAGAGACCCCGAGAGGTTTCACCCCACCCTGGCAGACCCCTCAGAAGGGAAAGAGTGGCATTTCCCAAATTTAGTCCTCAGTGCAAACCCCCCATCTGGGGTTGATTCGGTGTCCCTCACTGGCCCTGTGCAGGAGTGCTAAAGTCCCCCCAGGAACAGAGGCCTGCCAGGGTGAGAGTCTGTCCTCAGAAGCAGTGCAGCTAAACCTGCGTGAGCAGTCTTTGCCACAGGTGTTTTCTAAGCATTAGGACTGACTAGAAATACCCCAGCCTTGTCCTAGCCGCCTACCTGGTGTTCAAACCCTGCTGAGATCCTAAACCAAAGCTGAACGGTGCATGAGTCACCAGGGCCCTGTGCCGTAGGTGTTACCTCGAGAGCCAGCAGTGCTCTGTGAACGTGGCCTCTTGTGAAAGACACGGGCACGGCGGATTTCCAGATGGAAGAGACTGTAGCACCAGCTCAAGCTGAGCAGCCAAAGCCTTTGCCTGAGGCCCTGTAAACCCAGGTTCAGTTTCCTCCTGCAGAGCCTTCAGTTCACAGCTGTGTGCTTTGACCACTGGGCTGCGAGGTCATGCTCCTGCAGTGCACCCTGAGGACAACTCACAAGGGAATTTTCTTCCACCAGGAGCAGGTGGTCATCAGGAGGGGCCTCCCGGCACCCATGTCTGTCAACCTCAGTGTGGTGGAGCTCTCAATGGCAGATATACACAGGAACTGTTGCTTGTTTCAGTTTTTTTCCTTCAAGTTTGCTTGCAGAGCTGCAACAGCCCTTGTGTTGTGTCAACTGGTATCTAGGGGAAGTATATGAACACTGAAAAAACCCCTTTGGCCCAAGATGAGAGACAAGTGTTCTCCATTTAGTATTTCAGAGAAAACCAGTGGTCACATATTTTCCTTGTCCCATATCCAACAATTATTGCTTCTTTATCCATCAAGCTTATGAAATTTTCCAGTGCTGTTAACAGAAGATAGAATACTGTGCCCATCCATAGCAGCCTCCTTTAAACGATCCCAAAAGTTTTAAGCTTTGAGCCTCTAGAGCTTGAGATAGTAACTACTGCTACCTCCATTTTGCTGGTAGATGAACTGTGACTAATCCTCTGCAGCACAGCAGCAGAAGTTTGATTTGCAGCCCATTACCCTTGTAACGTGCTGCCCAGAATGGTCACTGCCTTGTCAAACACAGCATGAATTTTCTGGGTTTTTTTCAGTTTCCTATCATGACCAATATCATACACTTTGGAAAAGAAAGTAGAAAATGCAAGGTGTTGAGCCTGGCTGTGAAAATCTGCTCTTTGCCTGGAAAGAATCAAAAATACTGGCAAACATACAATCATTCCTTTGGTAATATCTACCGCACCCTGCACCATAGCAGCAAAATGAATTAAACAGCAAAAGACTGAAATGCCTGACATTGCATAGGCCAGTCAGGAGGCAGGAATACAGGAGTCAGCCTGGGCCAGTATTAATTCAAGGAAATTAAGTTTTTTAGTGTTTAAGGTGCATGACTAGGAGCCTGGAAACTTGGCTTCTGCTCCTACGTTCCCTGTATTGTTTGACTTTAGACCAGTCAGTTCACCTTCCCATGTCTGGAGGAACCCTTAGAAACCCTCAGCACAAGGTTTAGAGGAGGGGATGACACACCACGACCTCCTATCAGACCCCATTCTCTGCAAAGTTTCCAGAAGTCAGCAAGCAAAGCCTAGCTTTTCAGATTTTAGGTCTCTCCTTTTCTGTGAGATTTCATATGCAAAAAAATCACAAAACAAAAAACTCAGGATGGGAAGAGCCCTTAGGAAGGCACAGGAATTCCATCTCTCAGGCCATAAAGCAGGAGCAGCGCTGCCTAAATTGACAGGGGTTCATCTACCCTCCTCATAAGAACATCTAGAGGATCCATTCCAGAGCTTCACAGTTTGCTTTATCTCTAACCCCAGTCACTTTTGCTGCAATTGAGCTCTTAATCAGATGAAGTTGTGGGGAACTGACATATTCCCTCACTAGCAACAATTCCAGAACAACAGGAAAGTCGCCCACCTGGTGAACTAATTCTTCTGTGGGTAAAAGCCAAAGAGGCTGGAAAACACACTAAGCATGTGTTTTTGGGAGAGCTGCCACCTAATTTGCAGACAAAGATCAGATGCAATTAGTATTAGATCAACGGGAGACTCCTCTGCCCCAAACCACAGCACTTTTCAGCGCCTCGCCAGGAGGACGCCAGTTTCCCCAGACATGCAGTGTCACACTTGACCCTTCAGTCTCCAAAAGGTGTTCTTGGAAGCACATGTAAAACCTGAGCTCACAGCAATAGCATTCCTGTGGCACTGGGGAAGGAATGAGGAAACACCAGCATGGGTACTAGGCAGACGGGAGAGAAAAGACTCACCCTGCAAGTCTGAATTAATTTCCAAAGAGGGTGCTTGTTTCTGATTGAGAGATCCACGTGTGTGCTGCCTGGTGGAAGGAATCTAGAAACAGCAGTGGGCCAAGCTTTGTCATTCCCCACTTTGCAGGTATGTTTGCACCCAGACAGGAATGCAGGACACAGTACCGAGCAGGCTTTAGTGAATCACAGACCTCTGACAGCAATTGAGACTGGGCCAAAACCCCAAGTGAATCTTCACTGATGAGAAATACAACTGCCAACAAACTCCCCAATTTTCTGTGAGTGTATCAGAGATGGTGACCATCATCAAACCCTCCATCTCTCTGCACATCTTGGAGTTGCAAGGGGTTCACAAGATGCTCAGTTTTATCTGGCCATCAGTCCTGTCTAATTCTGTATCATTTCACTGTTGGCCACAGTGAGTTTGGAGTAGCTCAGGAAAGTACAAACCTTCCTGCAAACATTTCAGGCTCTGCACCCTGCTCTGCTCCATCTACAGTCTAGGCCATGGTTGGTCCTGTGCCTCAGGAATGGTAACATTTTGTAAAACTGCTATATTCCAGTGCTGAGAAGTACAGTTGAGCAATGTGCTCGTGTACCACACTTCATTTTAAGGACATGCTTAAATCCAATTTGAGCCCAGAGAGATTTCAGCTTAGATTTAAGCGTTCCATTGAACAGAGTGGATTTAAGGATTGAAGTGTTTTGCTAGACTGGATCTTTGGTTAATGAGGAAGGAGACTTGCTAGTGCCTAGAAGAGAGAACTGCTTGAAGCATTTTGGCACATCCAAACCATTTCTAGCACTACTCTTTTTTTCTAATGAATTTTTCTGAAATTAACACAAAGAATTGGTAAAGTTGATAATTTCATTAACAATCCTCACTCTCTGGGTCTCAGTTTGGTGGGGGGGAAAAAGCAAACTTCTAGTATCTCATCAGAATGATGTGTTATAATTAAAGCAGAAGCCACTAGACTTTGTATTTTACACCATCTGGTATCTTGCACAGTGTCTCACTAATGGTAAATGTCTCATGTCCGGATTTTAGCACTGAAATCATGAGTGCTTTGCTTTTCAGGAAGAGAATCAGTTAAATACTTTATGGAGCCTACACTGAATAAACAAAGTACCCTGGTCTTAAAAGAAATGTTTGTGGTAACAAAATATTTTGGGGGACATTTTTGCATGGGCTCTGACCTCCCTGTTGAGAATCAAAGTGAAAATATTGAATGTACTAAGCAGATGTCTTCTCCTAGTGACAGCAAGATGAGCAAAGACAGCTGGTTAGAAGAACAACAACAACAAAAACACATCATCATTCCTGCTTTGGCTCCAAAAAATCTTGGACTTGTTGTCATGGAAGAAAGCTATATATGTAAGAAGCCAAGAAAGAGACAAATATTATTGAATCTGGTAGCATTTTAGTGAATGTGCTGGAAATAACTTCAGTAGGAAGAAAAACTGGATGCTCTCCATTGTTTATTAAAAGAATGCCTCTTCTTATTTCCACAGGGACCTATAGCCTATATAGGCATGAACACATTTGCAAGATACATATTTTAAATACGTTTCTTCATTCGTCAATCTTAAGGGCTCTTCTGCTAAAGTAAATAGAATTACAGCACATACAAATGTATACAGCCTCAAAAATATTATCTCTGCAAGCTAAAAATGCCAACTGTGGATTTTGCCTGTAACTCCTTCAATCAGGGAACATGGGTGTATTACAGAGACACCTAGAGAGATCTTAAATATTAGGAAGGGAGAAGATGAAAAAATTAGACTCCCTTGGTGAAACCAAGGATAAATAATTCACAATTAAAAAACAAGAAAGAAAATGGAAACCAAAATTAAAATATGAAGAGCTGGATGAAAATCAGTCTGAGCTGCATCGAACAACAGATCCAAGAGGAGTTTTTTGGCAAGACTGCAAAATAAGCCACTTAACCCTCTGGCCTCCCTGCTCAGAGGTAGCACATTCTCTCTTGATAGTTTTCATCTGAACAAAACTTGATTTCTGTGCTTGACCCCTGGACTTTTCCATTTCCCTTTCTTGAGCCTTTAGGCAGACTTGAGTGAAGAACAGGATTGATGAGAAGAGTTTAAGGAATCAAAAGCTGTGCAGTTGGTAATGACAATGACAAGTACCTTGAGGTGGATGTTCCCAGAGGATGAGGTAGCCCAAATCCCACGGTGCCATCAGACAGTGCCCTATGCAAAGGCAAAGCTCTGGATTTGCTGGCTCAGGAGGTGTCCTCCGTGGAGTGCTTCAAAACGCCTATCTGTCTCCTACAGGGGTCTGAAATGATTTAAAGCCTTGAAGAAGCAAGAGGTTAATATGGTTTATCATAAATATATACACAAAGAAAATGATGTAAAGAAAAGTATTTACTTCAGAAAACAACTGCCTTGAGAACTGAGAGGTGTGACCAATCTAACATACCAGCTTGTAAACAGAGGACAATGAAGTCAAAAAGAGAGGGCATGGCTGCTGGGTCTCCAGTTTCTGGCTGCCAGCTTTGCCCTTTCTCCACCAGGTGATTAGGCAGTAAGAGTTCTCAAAAGCAAATTGTTTTATTTACATAATTTTCTATGCAGAAAACCAGGGTTAAGTATGCGGCTCTGCAACAGAACAGATGTGGGACTTGGGGAAAGTTGCAGCTTGAACTGAGCTGGAAAAGCTTCTACCATTTGCCAGTATCTTGGAGAGCCTGGAATCTTTCCCATCTCTACTGTGACAAAAACAGGACTCCTCAGCATTTTGGAGGACTTGCTCCCTGTAATAAAGGACAAAAAACATGCAATGAAAAACAATTCATAGTGCCAGAAGTGACTGAGAATCAGTTTTTCTGTTTTAATTCCCCAACTTGCCAGTCTCAGCTCCAAGACCTGACCTACAGACTCCCAGCCAGCCCAGGAATGACCATGCCACGATGAAGGACCATTTCAGCCAGAAATTCCATGCTGACTCCAAGAAAACATTTCCTAGAGTATCTTGCTAAAATGGATACACTCCCACACACACTACATGAAAGGAATCATGTCTGACAAATAAACATTTCTTAATGAGAAACATTTGTCCAACAAGTTTCTCCCCAGTATTCTGGAGCTTTGTGCCTCCATGCACCATCTATAAAAGGAGACAGCCCTTCCTGGGCTGTGGGAGATCACACTGGGCTATGAAAGTGATGGACTCCCTACCCCCATTAGTTGCCCTCAGAACTCCATATAGCTTGTAGCATGTAAGTATGGACTGACTCAAGAATTTTTATCGACACATTTCAGCCCACATGTTTGACCTTTACCAAGAGCGTCTCTGCCCACAGGCTGCTCCATTTGCTCTGTCCCACTCTGGGACACAGAGGCAATGCAGGGCACCTCAGTATCTCTGGGCTCAGCCATCTCTGAACGCGCATTTCCTCACACCATCAGAAATTTGGATCGCCAAGGAGACAGCCCAGCCATGCTGCCAGTGAGGTGACAGATCCCTGGCACCGGAGCTGGACTCAAACTGCTCATGAGCTGCTTGTGGCTGGAGAGGAATGTCTGCAGAGAGCTAAACCAGATTGCTCATAGATCTCGTCCAAATTGTCTCTAATCTAGTGGACAATCTGAGAGTAAATGCGCGCTGGAAGCACCATCTTCCCTTCGAAGTAATAACCTGAGAACACTGCGTTAGTGGCTGCACTGGAGAAACCTTAGGATCTCACTGGTGCCTTGGCAAATCCTTAAGATGTCAGAGCCACCTATGTGTATTCTGTCCCCTCTCTCAGAATACTTCAAGTACGTGTTTGATGCTGCAGACACACCACAGCCACCACAGCTCCAGGAAATGTGGTAACATTCCCAGCAAGGGCTGGCTGAGGTTGTGAGCCTGAAGCAATACACTTATAAATACCTGACCTACACAGTGCTTTTAGAAATAGTCAAATGGCTTCAAAGCTTCAGGAAAGCTGATATTTTGGTGTCACAATTGTTTCTTAGTCCCACACCTACTGCAGCGAAAAGAGGAAAAGAATTCAGTTGGTATTTGCATTATCCTGCCCACATTTCAGCCACAAGGATCCAGCATTTGCAGAACTTGTGAAGGCCCATCTCACCTGTTCAACATCTCACCCCTCCTAAGCACAGACTGAAAAACGCCACTTTTCTCCACTATTAAATAAAAAGCTGGCTACACCCATGTATCAGCTGTTTACCACCCTCTGTTTCCTCCCTTTGGGCAGCTGATCAGGGAAAATGACCTATATCCTTGAAGCATTTGTTTTATTTAGCATTACAGAGGAGGGTTTAAGGCAGTAAGCAACCTAATTCTAAAACCTTTCCCACCCTATCTTATTACAGAGAGCTCAGCTTGCATCTTCATCTGTGGAAACACAGCAGCTCAACTCTTTCCATGTCCATGACTTCATCTGGGCTCTTTCCTGCTCTGCTTTTGTCCTAAGCAGAATGGTTCCAACGTCTTTCAGTTAAGATCTTTCACTCATTCTTTGCATTTGGGTAGGAACAACAACCTACTAGGCCTTGCTTTAGCCACATCGATGTTGCTCCACAGATTCCTGGATGAGGTGGCCATGCTGCTCCCATGGTAGGGAGGCACTGATGGAGAAGCTGAATATCACCAGGCAGGGTTTGAGAGCACCCAGACTCTGGGCTCAGCACCCAGAGCACTGCACTGGTTGATGTTGTTGGTGTTGAGCACCAACTGCAGGCTCTGCACAGGAATCTGGGGCTGGAACACACCCTGCATCAAGCCTCACCCCACGATGAGACAGGCAGGCAAACGAGAAAATTGGGCTCTGGCCCCTTCCTGTGATTAGGTCATTATAATGGGTAAATATTTTCCTAGATAGAGAGCTGAGATAAAGGACTCCTGAAGTCTGAAATGGCGTTTGAACAAGACTTGGAAGGGTTATCCCTACTTTGTAGTTCTTTATAATGTGCTTTTACCAAATAAATGTCCTTTTCCCCAAAGTACCCAGGAAATTAAAGGGAACTTGTTCTTAGCTAACGATGAAATTCTCACAAAATAAAATTTTCATTGAATAGCAAGAACAGCATCTAGTCTACAGCCAAACTATTCACCAGCAAATATACAGAATGGATTTAGTGAGAGGTACCAAGGATTACTCCCAGAGGACATTACAGCTCTACACCATTCAGTCTAGATATTTAATGACGAGTACAGAAAAGTGAATGGTAGAGTCCCAGAGATTGACTTAGAAGAGTCTATATAATAAGAGTCTGTTTCTGCAAGGAAAAATTATTGTGATTGTTTTTTAAGGAAAATCAGTGTTCTCATGCTATAGCAAATAGTGATTATTCATTCTCTATCCCTTTATTCTGCATTATTCATGATTTTGTGACCTCTGCTCTATCTTTTCCTTTGGTGTTCCAATCTCACCCTGAGTTTTCTCAGGATTTGGAAGCTTTTGTATCAGATAAACTGGTTTATAAGGCAGTCTTTGAGGAACAAGTCTCACTTAAATCTCACATAATATCCAAGAATGTTCTCCGGTATTTGACCTCTTTGTGGATGAAACAATACTCTTCAGACACAATAACCATGGTGTTTCAAAGTTGTAACCAGCACCTGTGGAGTTTTCAAACAAATAGGCTCAGCGTTCCTTGCTGCAGTCTTCCTCACTGCTCCCACATTTAATTGCTTTGTAATTATACTTGTAAAACCTGCAACGGGATTGCACACAGGGGAAAGAAAAATAATTTTTAAAAATCACATTTCAGAATAGGAGGGGAATTATGGGAGCTGCAAGACAAAGAAAAACCCACCTTTCTTTCTTTCTTCATTGTTGTCTTTGGAAGGCAGTCACTGAAGTTTCCTTGTCAGTAATACAGGGATTTGTAAATAGAACAAAGAGCTTCCTCACACCGAGGCACATTATATAACCCAGCACCGTCACCCTGTGTCTTCACAGGCAGTTCCCTTGAACTTTGCAGCTTGCTCCTCCTGAGAACAGTCCTCCATGCCAGCTTGAGCAGATGTGGTTTCCTTCAGGAAAGGTTTTCTGCTGGGGTCATTCTGACTTCCCTTTCAGAGTTTTCCAGCCTCATGTGCTCTTTGCTCAAGAGATTACTGTGGTGGCCACTGACTCCATGTGCAACTGTTAAGTTTCTCCTCACCTGCTGGCTGAGCTGAATGAGTGCTGAAATCTTGTTCCACAGAAAAATCTGACATTTCATGTTTTCCTGAATCAGACCGGAAAGTTGCAATTTCCTGTGAACCCTAATTCTGAGAAACATTTCAGAAAGTGCAAAATGGCCTCAGTGCCGCCTTTTGTTTGGGTGTTACGTACAGGTTTTTATGAGCTAACTTTAGACACATCATGTTCCAAGTGATCCCAAGCGCAGCCAGGCAGCACCCACTGTTCCCAAAGTCACTCAGGGAGCTGCAGCGTCTGCCGAGGGTGACACAGAGCCAGGTGTGGTTTTGTCTCACCCTATGTATTATTCCAGTATTGCCACTGCTTCGATTCCACCAGTGCACTCACAGATTTCAAGCTTACAAGCATTTTAATTCTTATTTTCCAGGCTCACTGAAAACAACGGCTTTTATAATATATCACTGAGGCTATAACTCAATAGCTTGTACAGCCATGGCATGATATTTCCAACATATCAAGTGCATATTCAATGGCACTATTTTAAAAGAGTGCAGCTTTAGGAAGTTTTAACTAAATCAGGGCACAAGGCTGCGCAGACCATCCTATTTTAGTATCAATAGAGCTGTCTTTTCATCTCTGGTTGGTTAGAAGAGTTTTGGAAATGAACAAGGATAAGACATTCTACAGTTAATGTAGAACTCCAAATGCAAAAGTTCACACTGGTTAAATTAGGGTGGCATAAGCTTGTGTGAAGGCAACTTTGAAGCTGCAAGAGCATAGTGGGAAAAGCAGCCCTGCCCTGTGAACGAGTGAGAAAGAACCAAAGAAAACAGTGGAACAAAAGCTGCTGCTAGCTGGTCTTCATGGAAAATGACGTTAAAAAGAAAAAAAGAAAGAAAAAGAGAAAGAAAAAAAGAGGTGGAGGAAGGAACAGAAGCATACTTCAAGACCAAAATCTCATCAGACTAAAAATCAGTGTAACTTCCACATTGCAACACTTTGCAGGTCTAATAGACACAAAGCTGTTCCTTCACTCAAAAGCCAAACATAAAAGTCACGGAAACCCATCATGCCAATTCTGTGGCTACTTTCCGGAGCAGAATCTCTTTAAATGTCAATGTTCTCTTTGTTCTGTGCACCCTTTATAACGAGTCTATCATCTGTTTGGTAAAAGATCCAGTGAAATATGTAATAAGGTTATCTCACCATCTCTCTCTGTTGTAAAGCCATATCTCCTCTTCCACTCATTAATTATTGTCTTCCATTTCCTGTGTCAGATGTGAATCAGAAAATAGGGACTCAAGGCTTACAAGCTTAGCAACTTACCATATATTAGCTGAGCTGTGGTAACTCTCCATGTGCTCCCTCTTAGCCCATAATAAACAAAGCCAGTGTGACTTTGCTGTACACAGGCCTGCAGTCGATGCAGTTTGGATTAACCTCCTCTTATTGTCAGCTAAGCTGACAGTGATAGTGGCCATGGCTCAGCTCATGTTCAGTCCTCATATTTCAAGACTTTGCCTTTAAATCCTGGGAGCAGAGCTCCAGCAATATAACTATCTGGAAAGCTACAATGATTTATGTGCTGTCAACATACCCTAAAAAGAAAAGGACAAAAAAGTAGCACAATTACATGATTATCAGCCAATGCCCCTTGGTTTGCAGTTTTTTGAGCATGAACTGCTCAAACTTTGGATCAAGAAGCGAAGCAATCTGTTTCTCAAGTGCAAACAGGGAAAAGTTTTATGAGTCTTCTACCAATTTCAGGCAAATATATCACAGAAGCAGCATGCTTAGCCTTTTTACTGTGCATCTGTCTGAGGTTTCCAGTAAGGTTTCCCTGATATATAGTAAGAGTCAAAACTCTAATCTCTTTTAGCTCTTTTTTATTGTCTCTGCAGCACTAACTTTGAAAAATGGCCTTGTCCCCAAAGAACTGCACACAGTCCATGTAGGGAAGCTGTTAAAATAAATGCTTTACGTAAAAAATATTGCAGACGAACTCAGCTCTGAGGGTTTTAGAGCTACAACATATAGATATAAACCAGAGCAGCTAAGTATGAATGGAGGTCATATTCAGTAGAGAAGACAAGAAGTCCCCTGTCTGACAGTTGTTGCACATGATCTCTGAAATCAACAATTCCTGCTCTTCTTTCTCAGGGCTGCAGCGTTTTAATAAATGACTATTCTCATGTTAATGTCCTTCTGCCTTCCTCCTCACTGACCCCAATACACACCATGCTGATTCATAAAGTTTTTTCTTTCACTGGATTTGAGTGCTTTCTGGAGACCTTATTTGTGCTGTTCTGCCTGCGAGACATCTGGCTGATTTATAGAGACCAAGACAGAGACGAGCACAGTGTTGGCTGCCCTACCTGAATATTGTGTTTCCTACACATTGTGTTCCTATCTCTGCCCATGCCGTGGTCTGATTTTTGATAGTCTGTGTGTTCAAAGAAGAGAGCAAACTTTCTGCCTCTCAGAAAAGCTTCTGAGATCCTCAGGAGTAAAAATGTGCTTTTCCACCTGTATTCCTCACAAAGCAACAATATCTGTCTAGACACTGATTGGGGAAATTCAGGCAAGGGATAATGTGCAAATGAGAACATGATTCAGTGGTGGGAAAAAAACAGACAAATACCAGGTGCCTCAAAGGCTGAATCACAAACAAGACAGTGAAAAAATCTAAGAATGCAAGAGATGATGGAGGAGCTTGACTTGGCATTTATCTGTTTATTCCAACAGGATATGCAGATTCCACCCTTCTGACATCACTGCCTCATCTCAACTCATCAGCGCCTCATGCAACAACCCCTCTGTGTATCACTGAGTCAGCACCACTGTGTGATCTCTTCACCGTGCAAGATGGGGTGAAAGGCTGCCCATAGTGGTGAAAGCAATGAGGCACCTCTAAACAGGTTCCCAAAGGGATCAAAAAACTCATGGTCATCTTATAAGCACCCCTCCCAGGAAATAACATGGGCTCAGAAAAATATACTGTACATTAACACAGCAGTGTTGTATGGGAGTGCTCCCACAGCAGATGGAACAATAATTCATACAGTGTGTTCAAAGGAAGGAGCAAGGAACACTTGGACTTCACTCCTGGAGCTCCAAAAGAAGCTGCAAAGCATATTTTCCCCTGTAACTAACAGGTACAGGCTGGTTCTGCCTGCTGTGCTTTTCTAGAGGTCTGGACTAAGAGAATATTTCTTAAAGCATCCCTGGAAGTGTCCAGCTGGGTTGCATGGGGCCCTGTGCAGCCTGGCCTAATGGGTGGTACCCTTGCACAGGGAGAGGGATGTGGAACTAGGGGATCTTTAAGGTTCCTTCCAACCCAAACTATTTTATGATTCTGTGAAAGCATCACACACATGGAGTGCTAGCCTTCTCTCTTCCAAGCAAACAAAAGCTGTTTCCTATTTTGGAATAAACACCCCAGAACAAAACAATCAAATGGAAAGAATCTGAAATATTCATGCAATGGTTGACTTACAAGAGGCAATGTAAAGAGGAGCTTTATGTTAGTAGAAACTCAGGCACATGAAAACTGAATTATTAGGCCATTACCCCCAAGTCTGATCTTAAACAGTCCCAGAGTCTCTAAACAGAACCCTAAAAACATCCTGAGCTGCACCTCAGTGTGTCATTCTTTACAACAGAGCCAGGTTTTCTTCCTGGAAAACCAGGTCCAGAGGCCAGGAGGCTCTTGTTGTATTTGCACATACTAGTCCCTTTTGTTGGGGGATTTAGGTCACAAGAGCGTAGGAAAGGCAGCTCTGAATCACCTGGCTCTTGCACGTGTTGCTTGCACGTTGTGCAAAGGTTTCTGAACTCAACCCCCTTTCAAGACACACCCTTTGTTTGTTACTTTCTCTTAGGGCTTTTTCGCAACCCCATCCCCTGCCAACACAAACAAGGTTGCAACATCTCCCTCCAGTCTGTCTTCCTCTGCTCTGCTCTAAATGTCAACCAGCCACATAGCACTGCTCACTTGCTTAATTGGGCAAAATACCTGCCGTGGCAGCCCTGTGCCTTGACTGCCTCCGGGAGAAAGTTTCTTGGGAATGGTAAGTGACGGAACCTGCAAGTCGGTCTTAGTCACGTTGATACCAGATACCAGCAGTCTTGCGCAGGTAGGACACACGGCTGGCTTTGCTGAGCAGCCACCAAGCGTCTGTAAGGCACATGGGGAGGTGAAGAAGAGTAATTATCAGGGATCACAGTGGCTACTAGAAGTTGTTTCTGCAATTGCGGCGCTTTCTACGTCGCTGCAGTGCGTACCCTGTGCATAGAGAGCAGGGGAGAGAAGCTGCTGCTGTCTGAATGGCATTTACCGGTGTGAAACAAACTGTGGGACCCGGTTCCACTCCTAGAATTTGGGATAACTGGGGTAGATCCCTTCTAACTAAAGGGACACCACAACAAACACTCTGTGAGTACTGTCTGTAAGCAGGCAGGAAACACAGGCACCCTGGAGACACCCTTAACTCCCAAATCTTGTCCACACTAGAAAGTAGATATATAATGCACTAAACAGAGGATCTCTAGCAAGCCCAGGTAAATGGAGAGCGCATGGTGCCTACGCTCAGCTCCTCCACACAGCCATTACAGCCGAGAGATCATCACAGCTGTCCCAGGACTCCCCATAGACAGTGGAACACAGCTCTGCCTCTGTCCGTGTTTTTGGCACGGCCTCCTGCTCGCTCAGATAGAGCTGCTCTGTGCGTGGGATGGGACAACATCCTGTTCTCCTGCTGCCTGATGGGCACACTGGTGCCGGACTGTCATCAGCCACCGAGCCCCTGCCCAGCCTGGCACGCCAGGAGCCGGGCTGTGGGCGGTGCTGCTCACCGGCTGGAGGCGGCTGCTTTTATCAGCAACCTTCATCAGGGGGATTTTCTCTTATTTCATTCTCAAGCTTCCTTCAGCCTTGGATTTGCATAAGATCCTGGGTTAGGACTAATCTGATCCCAGGTTGGGAACATTGCATCAGGCCCAGCGAATCCTCCATGCCAAACTGTCTCTGGTCGGGGTGTGTTGGCACTGGAAAACAGAACCGTGCAGGGACAAATGGCAGCGTGAATTTTCCTTAGTAATAGGAGGTGCCTGGCTTTGTATCTCATTTAAACTCCTGTGCTATGTGGCAACTCCCAGTCAAGTCTCTGTTTGTTTACAGCCCTTGTAGCCAGGTGCTTTCCATGTTCACTCCAGGCTGCTGAAACAAGAAGCATGTCCAGCCTCCAGGGCTCACCAGCAGCTATTGACTAATAAGAGCACATTGTCCTTGGTGGCAGGAGGGAGCACCTTGCTTTATCTATGCATTCCCTGGCAAGCAGCAGTGGTGGAGAAAGAGACATGTCTCACTGCACAGGTAAGAGTAAGAATTCAAGTCTCAGAATGTAAATAAATATGTGGCCATTCAGTTGGAGGAGTCAGAGGTGACAGGTTGCAAGTGTAGCCATGACACCTCCTGAAGGGTTGTTCACTTGTGGGCATGTGGCTGATTGGCTTTTCCAGGTCCCCACTGGTTCATGGATTAAATTCATGAACAAACTTGGGAAAGTGGGGGTTTCTCTTAAGGTTTTCACTCAGTAAAATGATAGAGAAGAGTTGAGGATTAGCAGTGCCAAGTGTCTGATATAGCAATCACCATCTGTCTTGCTCACCTTTCCATCACCACTTTATAGCCAAGGAGATGGCCTGAGCTCTTTCTTTGCTGCCAGATTCACTTTCTTCAAGAACAATTTGGCAGCTCCTGACCTGGAGCTGTTTTTTTAAATAAAATATAGACACAGGCAAGTCCTGTGTCTATAGGTACTGTGAACATGAGGTTGTGATTGACACTGGGGTACAGACTGCCCATGGCCCCAAATCCCTCAAGAAAGTGCTGACCTACCGTAACACATTGATTATCTCATTGCAATATTTAAAAATACATACTTCCTGCTAAAAATGGTGTGCTCCACTTGCCAACAAAACTTAGTCTAGATCTATCTCTGTCATTTCGGTGTCCAGTCCCTGGCAAGCCAAATCATTCTACAAACTCTGAAACTGAAGACTGAAAATCACCAGTGGAATAGTCCTGATTGGGTCAGAGGTGCAAAGAAATCAGCTCTCCACTCCATGAGCCATCCTCCAGCTCACAGCTCATACAAATGGGTACGTCCCTGGCAGTTCAATCACTACTGTTCCATCAGCTAGAAATGTTGTTTTTTCTGTTATTAGAGTATACACAGGCTCAGCCCAGATGCCAATCACAAAACTAAATGTGCACTTGTAACGATGGGCAAAAACTCCAGTGCCTTGTTTTATTTGAGCAGTGCTCAAAAGCCAAGATATCCTGCTTAGAGCATCAAAAAGTACCCTGGACTTTGTCTGCTTACAAGCAGCGCAGTGGCTCTGCCTCATGTGAACATTCCCTAACACCAAATTTATTAGAATAATAGGAAAAGAAAAACAATTGCAGGTTTTGGGGGGGAGGGGCTGGGGGGGTGAGGCGTTTAAAGTTTATGTTTTACTCTTAAGTCCAGAAATCTTTTGGTTCTGGTAGGAACCTTTTTACCAACACTGGTTTCCTGTACAGGCCTTCAGTAGGGATTTTACTCCATTGAGAAGTTTTCTGTTTTGTTTGGGGATGTTTTTGTCCTGGTGACAATTTTGGGTCATGCCAAACCTCCACGTGAACATCTCAGTTACCCAGCTGCAGCCCCACCTTTCTCCAAAGAAACACTGAGAACATTCCTCCCCCTCACAGACAGAGAGAGCGAGCTCTTTGCCCAGAACAACAGAGGCTTTCCTGGTAGCAAATACCTATTCCTGTAGTCACCCAAAGGAGAAGACATGTTGGTGACAACTCTTTTCCCTTTTTTTGTTCTTTCCATAGGGAAGAATATTGATTCCTACAAAAATTCTGTTTGAGGGTTTTTGATCTTTTTGGTGGGTTTTTTTTTCAGGGTTTTTTTTTTGTTTTATGAAAAAGACATCACCATGTAAGGGGTGTTACACTGCTGCTGAACCCAGATGATGGTGGGAGGATGGCATTTTGCTGTTCCCTTTCCTGCAAAGCAGGCTCACGAAGCTGTGTCCCAAATTGTTGGCAGTGTGACTTTGCAGTGCTGTGGACACTGAGCTGGCCCAGGTGATTGCCCCATACCACACACCCTTGTACCACTGAGCAAGTGAACAATGAAGAGTTTGACAGTTAGTTTGACAGCTATAGGAAAATGACTGTATATGATGATTAATAAATAGAGAATATTTATGAGTGCCTTCCCTCTGAGAATCACACTAATAGTAATTATACTTTTCTAAATCCCATTTATAAAGTCATCTACATTTAGGTAAACGGAGCCATAGAGACTTTTCTGTTGGCAGAAATACAAGGTAGAGTCCCAGCTCTCAATCTTTTCGTCAGACTCCTGGATGCCAATCTTCCTTCTCTGTGAGGACAAAAAGAGAAACTGGTTCCAGAAAATATAGTCAGTGTTTACATTTTATTGAACCACTAGACATTGCTGTTGGCCACATCATGAAAACAGTGCAGCAAAGAGAGCCTTTCATTTGCCTGTGCTTGGCAGAAAGTGTCATTCTTTGGTTACTCAGCTGAAGTTGACAAGTTGCCCAGTATTTTTATTATCAGGTTGTCAGCTCAATCTCACTACTGCCCTCTTAATTTATTGTTTTGCATTTCAAAATCACAGGTGTGACTCATTGCACAGCCAGAGGTTATGATGAAGTATCCCACTCATCCTTTAGCTCACCCTTTGTTCAAGACAATGCAGATTGCAGAAGGTTTCTGAGGAGGTAAGAGGATTGCAAAAGAGTTGAAGACTCCTCTTTTATCTAACCTATGTGTGGGCAGTGAAACTGCCTGATATGAAACCAGTTGAGTGCAAAGGTGGGCATGGAGGTTCATTTGTCATTGTGTTGAGGGTTGAAACTCAGAAGATACAGTGGCTGTCATTGAAGATAGGCACCCAAACTCACCCTGAGGGTGAGTCCAGAGAGACAATCCTAGGATAACACACTTCTCCCAAGATTTCCTCTATGCTTTAGTTTCCAACATGACAGAAGATGAAAACCAAGCCGGCATTTTTCGATTTTAAAAAATCTTATCCTCTGCATTTTATGATTTAAGTCTGGAAGTGACTCTAAGTGCAAGATTTTGCCAGCATTGTGCAAATAAGGATCCTGTGGTTAGGGTTTTGAAACATAAATATATGTTTCTTAGCATAAAGTGATGTATCATCCGTGATTGTCCTAGGAGTATCTGGGATAAGTTGCTGGGAAGAAGGAAGAAGGAGCATGGTTCTATTGGAAAGAGTGTCTTGCTGCTGATTATGAAAATGACGTGGAAGTCATGGGCTGAATTAATTTTTTTTCCATATTGGAAAATTGATGGGAAAGCTTCCTGGTATCAGCAGTTCATGTGAAGCAGAGGAAGATATCCTTTTCTCACAGAAGAAGAGTGTCAAAATCCAGAGCTATTCTGAATCAATTTGCTCTTTTAATTGTCTTGTACAGATGTCTGTCTCTGCAGCAGACATGCTGAGCTCATGCTACATGAAAACAAACCACATAAACTTGAGGAGATACAAACACAATTTGTTCTTAACAGAAGGAGCTTACAAAGCCACACACCTCAGTGTCCTGGCAGGTCCTTTCCCTCCCCAGGGGGAAAGATAGAAGTCCTATGTCCAGTCTGAGTACCCTGGAGCAGTGACAGGTGGGGCAGAACTATTGGGGTGCTTGGCTTTTTTAAAGCTGCAATGTGGGGCTGTGGCAATGCCAAAAGTGTCCCTGGTCTGCTCTGTCTCATTGCTGGGGGGAGGAACTGTGACTCAAAGGCTGTCCACTGGCAACACAGAAAACTACATCAACAGCACTGGTTGAGCTCTGCCATATCCAATTTCTGTCAAGTATAGAATAATAGCTATCCAGCGAGCTGGGACATGCTCCACCAGCATCAATAGAGTTGTGCTTCAGAGCATCCCTCGAGGTAGCAAAGAATTATCCCCATTTTATAAATGAGGTAACTCAGGCACAGGGATTAAAGCCAGAATGTTCCAAACTGGCTGCCTACTGCTAGGAACCTACACCCATATTTACGCAACTCGTGGCCTGATTTTCAGAAGGGCAGGGCAATGAAAATTTTGGCCTGAGGGATTTGTTCACACACAGTTTACTGGTAACAACGCCCAGGATGGAAGCCTGGTCTCTGCTACCTATCTTACACCTTAACCACTGAAAACATCCTTTCTGCCACTAGCCAAGAGTTGGTGAAGGCTCCTGAGTGTCCCCATTCACCATGCAGAGGCTCAGAGCGAGCAATGCAGACTGGCTGCCCACGTGTTCTCAGCTAGAGACTTTTAAAGAGCAACAGCAGGAGTAAAACTGGTGATATTTCCTTGCTTCCCTCTCAGCTCTTCAGAGCCCAGGCAGCTTTGCTTGACTTGCAGTGCTTTGCTAAAACAGCATGTCTGGTGTGTAAACCTCTATTCTGCCTCACACATGGCATCATCTTTCCCCTCTGTCCTTTCGCTGTGTCCTGCTCAGGACACCTCAGCTTGGCAGAGTACAGATCCAGTGCACAACCAGTAACAGGCCAGTCAGAGAAGAGAGAAAACTGGCCAGATGGATATCTGAACTGCTCAAAAGCACAAGCACCAAGAAGAGCAAGTTAACCCCAGTGCTCCCTCACCTCTTTCCTGCACTCTCTTTCTGGTCTTTACCTGAGCCTCAGAAATAGCCCTGATTTATTGGAAACTCTTGAGAAGCGAGAAAATGTAGTATAAAACCTACTCCCATACTAACAGCTAGCAAAATCCAGGAGGCAGAGCACTTGCTGGCTGGCTACAATAGAGCTCTGTGAGTGTCCCTGCTAAAATCAACCCTGCTAGGGGCTAATGTGATGCTTGTCTTAGCTTGTTAGAGAGCCTTGCTGTCTTTAGACACGTACTTGAAAAACAACACTGGTGGTTGGTTGCTACCTGAGGGAAGAAGGACAAAGGATCTCGGCTGTCTCTGTGGAATGGTCACTGGTCAGGTCACTTCAAGCCTGACCTGCAATACCAAGTGCATGCTGCAAATCCATTGCTGTCAGCCCTTGTGCTTTGTCTCATCTATGGAGTCCCAGTCACCTCTGACCTCTTCTTTCCCTTCCTTCAGGCCATGTCCTGCTCACAAGGCTCCTGCTCAGCTGCTCTGTAGCTTTCCCCCACCCAGAGGGAGGACAGGCGAGAGGAGGTGACAACCTTCAGCAAAGGTTAAGGCTGGAAAAGAAGGAAGTGTCAGTTCAATCAACCAACTGCTGCTGTAATCCCTCTGCCTCAGGTCCCTGTGCTGTTCTGCTCATGCTCTGGGTGCTACTGTATGAGCAGCAACCTTTACCCTGTCCCCATGGTACTGTCAGCCTGCAGCATCCAGACAGGGTGATGGGGAAAAGGGGTAGAGAGGAAGCAGCTGATCATGAGAATCTCCAGAACTGTTTCCAGATCCTCCTTTGGCAGTGTGTTTTGGGAGCAGGGACTTTGAGATGGACTTTACTCCTACTGAAGTTGAGAAGTCCAGACTTGGCACCCTCTGATTTCTCCAGAAGGAGGCTGAGAGCTAGATCTGAATCAATTTTTATGCTGCAGCTCATCTCCATATTCACAGCAAACCCAGAAACTTTGAGAAGGTGGCAGTGACACAGCCCCAGTTCCTTCTGCCCAGGTCTGAGGTGGCTCTTTTGAGATGGGAGCAACTGAGTCTCACCAATCTGTCAGCAACTAGGAGGAAGCCAGGGAACAAATGCCTCCTATTCAATAAAAGTTGGTGCTGCTCTTTATACAGCAGGCAGTGCATTATTCTGTGGTGAAAACAAACCCTATTCTTCTCTGCCAGATAAACACACTTTATCCTATAAAGACCAGCATTTCTGACTGTTCAGCAGCAGCCAAACTCACGATGGGAAAAATAACAGGTGTTTGTAAGACACTCCCTGTTTATTCACAGTGCTTAAAATAATTGCTTTAAAAAATCCAACAGAGATTTAATTTTCTATGCTCCCACATTTGAAAAAACAAAAACAAAAAAACCCCCTAAGCTTGGCTCATGGTAGTTGAAGGCAATTCATTATGAAAGGGGTGTTCTTTCTGTTGTGGTAGCAGAGAAACCTACTTATGAAAGCTCCTGAGGAGCAGAATAGTAAAGGAAATTCCGGCCTAGAACCAGCACTTCCCTGTGCTTTTCATCAAGCTCTCCAGGTGGAAGCTTTTATTATCAAAACGTGATTTTATTGTCAAAATGGGATGAGCAGGGATTAAACTCCTCCAGTTGGTGCCCATCATTGACCATCTCCAACACTGCCTTTTATAAGGCAACGATAGCCTTGGGCTGGCTTGTGCCCTTCCCTCTTGTTCTGGTGGTGGAACAGGAGATAAGTGCACTGCTCCAGGGGGAAAAGTACATCTCAGAGGTACAAACCTTTCTTCAATCACTGCTTGCTGCTCCGGGAAATAACTGGCAATGGATCTTGATCAATAGACCACTTTCCAGTGCAATGGGCTGACACACAGTGCTGGAGGAAGAGGACAGAGACTCCCTGTCTCCAGCCACTCTCCCCATGCTTGCTTACAGCACAGATGGGGGACATCCCTGAACCACCCAGAGAGTGAGGGGACACTCAGTGTGTGGCTGCTGCCGGGGTTTGGTCTTATGAGACCTTGTGGTGGTGAATGGGCCATGGATAAAGTCCCTGCAGGAGCCACTCGAGAGAATACAGCATCATTCCTGAGGGCTACAGGCTTCATGAGACAATGATTGTGGTGGTCCTCTGTCCTCAGGACCTTCCCTTCCTACAGGGTGGCTCTTCTTGAGTTGGGATAAGTCACGGATGCTCGATAGCTCCCTGGGAACCTGGAGAGAGCCTGGAGAAATAGGAGCCCACCTAGCAGCCCCCCAGTAATGTCCCAACCCCCAGCTGCTGCTCCTGGTGGCTCCTGGACTGCCATCCAGGTCATAGGTGGATGAAGATACAGCCTACCTCTTGCCTCCAACACGGGACTGAGACATCCTGACGCTGGGAGTAAAACAGCCACATTTTAGTCTTTACTGTTCCTAAAAAGGTGCAGGAAGGGTTACACAACCCAAACCATCTCCCTGGGAGGGCTCACTTGTCTCAAAGCAGGGGGCATGAGAGAGGCAAATGGGGCTTGTGCAGACGAGGGGCAGAGCAGGGCTTACAGCAGGGACAGGGCTCCCAGCGCTGTGGGTGTTATCTGTGTTACGGCAGCATTCCCAGCTGGGACCAGGCTGCCGTGGCACTGTCGGGCTTGTCACACTGCAGCCTCTGGCCTCAGCAAGAGACAGATGAAAGCCAGAAAGAGAAACAGAGGCACAGGGAAAGCAGAAATTTCCTGGGGGTCAGGCAAGAGAGTGTGGGTCGGTGTGGGGCTCGGCAAGGTGCCACTGCCACAGGGGATGCAGCGGCAGCTGTGCCCCACTGCACAGGGGCTCCTCAAACAGCGACTGGGATGGGGCAGAGTGCAGCTTCCGAAAGGGCATTCCCACAGGCGCAGAGGAGGAGATGAAAGCAGGCGGCTGCAGCGCGTAGCGGGGCAAGATGAAAGGGTTCAGAGGCCGGAGGAGCAGAGAAGAGACGGCGGTGACTCAAAAAGCAGAGCCAGAGGCAGCGACAGCCGCCGCGCACAGAGCGGCTCCGGCGGGAGACACAGAGGAGCGCTGCAGCAAAGGCACGGGGTCCGAGAGAGCAGCCCCGAGATCAAACCCACCCTGAGCACAGAGAGACTGAAACTGTCTGAGCAATAAAGGATCTCACACTGCTCCAGGGCCGGCGGCTCGAGGCCTGCGGGGCAAGGCAGGGTTTTATGCACACAAATGAAGCACGGCCAAGTCCTCCGCAGCGGCTGCACTGGCCTGAGCAAAAAGCACAGAGATGGGAAGAATAGAATAGAATAGAATAGAATAGAATAGAATAGAATAGAATAGAATAGAATAGAATAGAATAGTTGAGGTTGGAAAGAGCCTCTAAGATCATTGAGTCCAACCATTAACCTGACACTGCCAGATCTGCCACCAAACCATGTCCCTAAACACCACATCTATACATTTCCTGATCACTTTGAGGGACAGTGATTCCACCACTTCCCTGGACAGCCTGTTTCAGTGTTTGACAACCCTTTCAGTGAAGAAATATTTCTTGCTCTCCAATCTAAAGCTCCCCTGGTGCAACTTGAAGCCATTTCCTCTTGATCTATCATTTGTTACCTGGGAGAAAAGATTGACCCCCACCTGTCTACAACATCCAGTCGTTGTAGGGACCAATAAGATCCACCCAAATTTCCTTTCCTACAGACTAAACTACCCCAGCTCCATCAGCTACTCCTTCTAAGACTTGTGCTCCAGTAAGACAAGTTCTTCTCCAAGGAACAAGAAGCAGCAAATGCCCTTTCTTAGGTGAGAAAAAATGAAGAAGCAAAGCTTGTACCTTTGCTTTGGTGCCCATCAGGCACCAAAACCTGTGAAACCTTATTCAAGATGGTAAAACCCACACAAAGAAGTGGCATTTCCAAGGCACCCAGTGCCTCTCAGCCCAGGATTTTTCTGTCAGCATGCCCCTGGGGCAGATCTACGTGCCTGAATCTCCTTTCCAGACAGGCAGTCACTGGCCCAGTGCAGCATTTCATCTCCACTGGAGCGGTGCTGGTGACTCAGCACTTCCCCTGCAAGGCACTGCGAGGGCCTTGCTCTGACGAGGGAATTAGAGCAGCAACCCAAGGATAATAATGGTGAGGTTGAGCAGCAGGGATTTATGAACAGGCAAAGAAAATGAGAATTATAGGTGTCCAGTCCCTATGACAGAACCACCATATATTTCCTCCAACAAAGCGTGTGACAACAGCTCCATAAATTCACAGAGTAACTGAAGCGAGCGCCAGCTCATCATTGCAGCTATTTAAGGAGCCAAGTAGCACTCTCTGCTTATTGCAGAAGTTCACAGTCAGTTAAAAATAAGCATTAAAAAAGTCACTTTTGGGCCCTGGCTTTTTATTCATGATGCCCAGCAATGCGTTCTGCCTCTTCTCCTTTTATGCCTACACAGACTCTCCTTGGCAGAATTTTGTGTTAGGCACTGTCAGCTTCCTTCTGAAGGAGCTTAACTTAGGATGTGCCATAATCAATTGTAAAACTTAGCAATGACTATGAAATACTTTATCCTTTTCAATACTAGCAGATCTGAAATGTGCTTTAAAAATTCTTTAGCTCCAGCCCATTAAATATCTAAGCAGAGCTTCCCTGAGATGTAATTGCTGAAGAGAATAACCCCGATATCCACAACATGCTGAATAGGTTTTTTTAATGCTGTCTCATGATCAGATTATTTGCAGTACCTGTCAGCTAATGTGCTGTTTTCATTGCTAATTTAACACTTCTTCCTAAAGGGAAAAGGGGGAGAGGGTGAAAACAACTCTTCACAGTGAACTAGAAATCAAAAAATAGCTGTGTGTTTTGTTGTCACTTCTGTTACTCTCTTTTCTGACGTATAAAGAGAAGCTCACTTTAATATGACTAACTCTCCTTTAAACATGAGAAATCTCAAGTTTCTCTGAATCCCATGGCTTTTATTCTTTCTTCTTGAAGCTTTGGGCAAAATTTGAAAGAGACATCTCAGCTAGAAAGAAAAGTTGGAACTTTCTTAGGTTAAGGCTTAACTTCAGCAGTGATTGGAATGTAATTTTCCTGTAAGAAAAAAGTCTGGCATCTCAGTGAAAAACTGAAAGATAGGAAATGGAAATTAAAGCTTTCTGTCTGTGAATCTGGAGCTCTAGGGCCCCATTCTCCCCCAGAGCTTGCTGTCCTGCTCAGACTTGGTTTCCCACGCAGTACTGGCTCTCCTGCCCATTAATCCCCTTTTTCTGGGAGCCTTTCCTGGAGTCAGGACAGGAGGCTGGAAACCTGTCCTTGGAGTCTGATGAGGACTTGGTGTGTGTGAACTAAAAATTTGCCGAGGCATATCCCATGACATTTTCCCAGGGTCAAAATTATTCAGATTAGCAAAGAGAGAGGAGATTCTCGTTTGGTTGGTTTAGTAAGAAGGTGATGTTTTCTACAGAAATGACATAACTTTGGAGGAAAAAAAAAAAGGTTACTCAAGAGCCACTTTAAAAGAAAAGTGTTGAATGGAAAATTTTCAGCCAGCCCCACAGAGATCCCTTCTTTATCTCCAGGTTTGGAAGAGCTGCTGCCCTGCTCTCTCTGGTGGCTGGTGTCACGTTGCACGCTCCTCCAAGGGCAGCAGATTGCTTATGCATTAGTTCTTTTGCATAATACCAGCAGTTATAGTGGGCTTGGGTGTTTGAGGTTTTTTTTTACGCACATTGTTTGCTGCTAACAAACTCAGGAAGGAAATTTACAGTCTTGAATGGGGAGTGAAGTCTGCGAGAAGTCCCCAGCAGGACTGAGCTGCTGAACCTTGCAGTGACTCAGCCAGCACAGGAAACGTTTGTTCTGAGCAGCCCCATCTCCTGTCCCACTCTGCTTCTAGCACAGGGTTTATAAACAGGGCATGGTAGTTTCTTTTGATTTTGCTTGTGGGGTTTTTTTCATTCTTTTTCTTGGAGTGTTTCATTGCTTTCTGTGTACAAGGTTATTTACTAGAAATAAATGATATTAAATGGACAATGTGCTTGAGCAGAAAGTCCTGGGAAGGGGATCCTCAGCTTTTGTGGTAGAGAATCTACTATTCTTGGTTGGATGCTGTCATAGTGGTTTTGCTAAATTAAATGCCCTTGTTCTCTACTTCTGTTGACACCTTGGAGACCAAATATTGCACACAAAATTGGAGGGCTCCACTTGAGAGAGCAGGGCTCTGTCAAGAGGGTGCAGTAAACATGGAGGACAGAGAGAAAAACCATAAACAGAAGAATAGCATGGGGTTTCACGCAGAGATATCCATCTACATTATATTATTTCTGACAGCAGCTCTTCCTGTTCAGCAAATTCACCCCACCTCATCGTTCCCAAACTTGACATGTAACGAAACCAATTAAAATACTTGTTAACTTAAATAAATAAATAACAACACTGCAGAAGATGTGACTGTTCAAAGCCTAGCAGCTCATACTTGTGCATTTTTGTCTCCTCATTAATCTGTTTATGAAAGGAGTTTGATTATTTCCATGCATTCAGCTTCTAAAGTTAATACCTTAGTGGTCTAAAGTGTTTGTACCAAAGCTAACACTGAATTTTCTCTCTGCTGCAATAAACATGTAAATATGAACTGATTCATGCATGCAAACAATTTTCAAGATTGAATTCAAGAACGCTTTTCAAATAATACTTAAAATGCTATGCTGGGAAATGGTACAGGGCACCTATTAGTTTATTCTGGCTGGGGAAATTTCATACACCCCAGTATTTTTCTACGTATGTTTGTGTCTGGTACTGTGACTCACATATTTTTAATTATTATTTCAGGGTAATTTAAAAAATGCAGCAGTTCTGTACAGCTATTAACCCAGCCCCACAACCCAGCCCCTATCTGATCCGAGCCCCATCTCTCACACGATCCCAATCTGGTTTCCTCTACACTCTCCTCTCTACGTGTTGCAGCACAGCTAAACTTGGTCTTCGAGCAGGCTCCCACCCCTATCAACACCTCAGCATGTGCTGAGCCCCATTCCCATGGCCAGGGTGGGTTGGTTTGCATGCAGACAGTTAAGTGCATGTATAAATATTTACAGAGTTTGAGGCATGGTCTGCCTAATTAGGTTTCCATAGCAATTAGTCCAATATCTTGATTAAGACCTGAGGCTGCTTTTATTATAATAAAAAAATAATACAAACCTCATTATATTGAGATGATGAAACGAGAGCGCTCTTACGAGAAGAGAGTAAATGTTGGCTCAGCAGCAGGGAATGGACTCAGCAGGGGCACAATGATAAAGCAAATGAAGGTGACGTTCTGCTCTGTGGGGAAATGCTCTGCCTCCAAAGACACAGGTTTAAGAGCTACTGAGGAATTAGGCATCTTTGCTAAGAGCAGCTATAGCTGCTTTTCCTGGCTTTTAAACCTGGTTTTTGTTTCTGTTTTTAGCGAGCATTCGTGGAAAAACTGTGTTTGCTCACATGATAGAGAAATGCCCACAGCTTTGTCTTTATCTCAGAAATCTTTGAGCAATTTTCAATATTAGTAGAGAACCCGCACTGGAAGTGCAAAACACAGGGTCAGCAGAGCAATAACTTCTTTGCTGAGAGAGCGTTTTGTGTCTCAACAGTTACTAATATTATACATATTAATTACTGTGAGCAGCAATCCATGAAGAAATTACATCTACAGAGCAGTTGTGCTTCTGCTGTAGGTCAGCAGCAGCCATGAGCAGAGAGGTCAGTGCTCCTGGCTGGTGGGACAGAGAGATGCACAGAAAAACTCCCCAACCTTGTCTCTCCATCCCACATCTGCACTCGAGTCAATGGGAGGGGCTGCCACTAACCCTGTAAAGCTCCAGCAAAGAATTCCTGCTTCACAGACACTGACACCACTTCCCACTGAAACCAGCCTTAAGCCAGCAGCTGACCAGTGTTGAATATGCTTCGTCTTGTTTTGTTATTTGGACATTATTATTTTTCTTCCTGCTTCATCAGTTTTCCTTTTTTCACATATGAAATTTCAATACAAACTAAAACAGAGCTATATCCCTTTATTAAGTTTTTTAAAAAGAGAAGATGCTGCAGAGTACTGTTAGATCCACAGCAAGTCCAGATTAAGCAAAATGGCAGCTCATTAGCTTTCATGGACAGGCATTTAAAGTACTTAAGAGGGGACATAGAGCACTGCCCTTTACATTTACGTTGGCACTAATATCAGATTAGAAAGAGAAAGGTTATTAAGTAAAGGTAATTGTCTGCTTTGTAGAGGGAATCTTTTTGAGGTACAGCCCGAGGCACTAAACTTTAAGAAGGTTAATTGTCTCATGGTGGAAGTCAAGCTATTACTGTTATTATGGACAGTTAGGAAAAATTCAGCCTGACATCCAAAGTCCAATAACGAGTCTCAAAGATGGAGTCGATTGGCTGATAGCCACAGGCCTATAATTAGAAAAACTGTAGTTAGAAGATACAGATGAGGCAGTGGTGAGCCCTGTCTGTGCAGATGTGGTACAGCAGCTGGAGCCAGAAAGTGACACAGGGGTGCTCTGACAGCCAGCCAGGAGCTGAGCCTGGGAAAAACCCCCGAGCTGGGTGAGTGGTGGATGGCCTCAGGAGAGATTTCTGAGGAGGACGTGATGCTGACCCCAAGTGAAGCCAGCCTGTTACTGCTCATTCTCGTGTATGACAAAACGAAGCACTGGCCCTAAGAGCTGTAGAGTATTGGCTGGGAGCTGACAATTGCAGCTGATTCTGCCCTCTCAAAGAACTTGACCTTCTGTCCAAAGTGCCCAGGAAATGGTTAAAGGTTTTAAGCCTCCTGGCTCTGCTCATACCCATCCTTCACACCCTGTTCAAGCCCCCTCAGTGTCTCTATGTTCCCCTTTCCCAAATGTTTTAAGAGAAACAGCAGGAGCAAGAAGCTCAATCGTGCCAGGATATAACTATGAAAAACATGCTGAGGGACAAGTCAAGGCTTCTTCTGCAGCTCTCCTGGGCACAGGTGGGGAAGACTGAATATCTGGATGTACAAAAATACCAGAATATTCATACATTTGATTCTGGCTCAGACTTACAAGCTGTTAGCAGAAACCTCAGCAGGAAGCCCACTGCAAACATCCCCAGGAATAACGTTTCCCTCAGTTTGCAAATATTTGATTTTGGTGGGGAGGCTTGAATAACAAAACTCCATCTCCTGGACAGCAAAGTTCTGGCTGAACAGTTTTCTGTCCCCTCTCCCAGGAGAGCCAATCACATCCAGACCCAAAGGAGAGGTTCACTTTACAGCTCCCAATACTCTATTGTATTTTTATCCCTAGACTGGGGATTTCTCTTCAGGTGCAGGAAAACGTTTTCACCTGGGAATCCACCTCTGTGCCACTGCAAGTATTGTCTTGCCTGGGTTTCAGCTCTCTGGAGCTGTGCAGGCAGAAGAAGAGGATTTCCCCATCCTCACAGTTCTCATGTGCTGTACCAGGGAGGGACAGCTGTGACCTACATGGCGCTGGCAGAGAGCTCTGGGATGTTTCACACTGTAAAACCCTCACCTGTTCTGGAAGAAGACAGCTATTTCTTCTGTGTTTGCATCAATGTTTAAACACCTCAGCACATCCTGCTGACAGCTGAATGGTAAAAGGCAGCTTGGACATTTTCCTACCCTGGGCTGATCTTCGTCTTCCAAAGCCCCCAACAAAATGTGTCTTTGCTGGTGCTGGTGGGAGGAGGAGCTGTCACCAACCACACTGCACAGATGGAGCAACAAGGGGACATAAATGCAACTCTGTGACACAGCACAGAAGTTGGATGTAGAGATGCACTGCAGCCTGGGGGTCCCAGGGCAGCCTTCTCTGCCCAAGGGGACCACAGCTCCAAATCCAGGGTGTGCAGGATCACAAGCAGCTCTGGAGTTTTTCATGACAACCACACAAAAAGGAACAGGCTAAAGGAAAAATATGAGTCACACAGATAAGACAGGAGGAGCAGTGAGGCAGGGACTGATTTAGGACAATCTTCTGTTCCTCACTCAAGCACTCCAGTGTGCTACGGGGAGTGTTTACCTCAGGACTCTGCTTTTGAGCTGTCTGCCGATGGCTGGCTGAGGACAAGAGGAAGGTGTATGGATGTGCTTCAGTGACTTGATTCATCCAGAGAGACATATTTCAAGTAATCCCACTGGACAGGACAGGTCAGTGGGATGGCTGTGCTCATGAACAAAATCTTGCAGTCCAGACTGGACAAAGTGTCTGGGATCCAAAACTGTGCACTCCCTCAGAAAGAATTTTGGGTAGAAACAAAAGACAGGAAAAGAATAGCAGAGGCTGACATGATCATGTAGTCCAGGCAGGGAAAGAAGCTGTCCTGTGCTCCTTCAAAGCCTAACACAAAGATGACCCCTGAGCTGATCATTTCAGCTGTGAGGTGACTGCTGTCAGGATGGAGAGGGGCTGCCCCTGCCAGGGCTGTCCCAGGGCACTTGCAAAAGTATCACTTGGCAATGGCAACAGGGAAAGAGACTGGAGAGGACCTTGGGAAAGGCTCTTTCCTGGGGTACAACATAGCACAGTATTATTTTACTGCTGAAGATACCAAAGTATGAGTTGATACAGTGATTTCCTGGAATACTGCAGCTTTCTCATGGTACTCCCAAGGAAAGAGGGCCAGTGCATGGCATGAGTTGATCACTGCAATCTCCTTTGTCCTTGTAATCCAGGTTGATAGAAGCCCAGGTCTCTGGACTTCCAGTCTAACACCATATCCAGTAGACCATGCTACCCTTCCCATTGTTCCTTCTCAGGTGATGAATCTTCTCCCTGTCCCTACAACTGCTCTTCCAAGTCTGCTTCCCCTGCTGCCTACAGCTGCACAGCCAGGACCTTCCATCCAGCTCAGGAGAATAAGGGCAGGATGAAGACATGAGTTGTAGGTAGCAGTTTCCTTGCAGCATTTTTCTGCTGCCAAGGAGAGAGAAAAGATGGCCCAAGAGCCATGGAAGTTGGCAGAGTCCCCGTGAGGCCATTCTCTGCTGGCCAGCCTTGCTGATGTGCTGTAGAGCAAGAACTAGCCAGCACCCACAAGGCAAACCTGCTGCTGGCTGCAGGAGAGCTCCAGAAAGGTTAAAACACTCTCCCCTTTTCACTCTGACGTCTCTGCAGCCCCTTCCTCCGGCCAGAGCTCCACTTAATAATTAATTGGAGGAATATGCCCCTTACCAAGCAGCAACCAGGACATTTAGATTCTCCTGAGGAAAGCTATGTCTCTATTTCTGTAATGACTGGCAGCAGGAGATAGGAGGCATTTACAGGAGGAGGGTGGAGTGCTGTTGTCGCTGAATCAGGCTATCAACCTATTCTTGCCAGGCTCAAAGCAGGGAATTTTTCATCCCTTCAGCATCTGCTGAGCTGAGGTGGTCACAAGGTGCAGGTTACACCGCAGTGGCATGGAGACATCAGGAAGCAGTGCTTTCCCAGAGAGGCAGGACAGAGAAAGACCAAAGGAAGACATGGGAGGCTCAAGCAGAAGTGGATCCCAGGTCAAGGCTGCACTGCTGACATTGTGCTTCTGTCTCCTGTTCCAGCAAGGCCAGAACACCAAAGTTTGTGATATTTTAGCTCAGAGAAAATCAACAAATTTTCCTTCCAGATCATTCCCTTACCAGGAAAGCCAAAAAAAAGGGCCTCTTTTCTCTCCCTAATGCTTTCACATGGCATCCAGCTAGGCAGTTCTGGCACTGGCTGAGTTGCTTGGGATGTTTCTGTTCTGCTTGGAAGCTGTCTGTGCTTACAGGTGTGTCTGTAATCCCCTCCCAGTCATGTTCCATAGTCCAGTGAGCAGGACATCACACTGGAAGTACAGGGAAATGAGGTTTTTACTCCTCCATATCATAAGGGGCCTACAAAAGAGTGGCAGTGGACTTTCTACAAGGGCATGTAGCAGCAGGGCAAAGGGTGGTGACTTTAAACTGATTGAGGACAGGTTTAGATTAGATAGAAAGAAGGTTTTTTTTATGATGACAGTGATATAACACTAGAATAAGTTGCCCAGAGAATTTGTGAATGCCCCATCCCTGGAAGTGTTCCAAGGCTGGATGGAGTTTTGAGCAATCCTGTAAAATGGAAGGTGTCCCTGCCCCTGGCAGGGGGGTTGAACGAGGTGACTTCAAAAGGTCTCTTCCAAACCAAATTATTCTATGATTCTACAAGATGTAATGGTTGGTTCAAGTCTCAGATGTTCACTATATCTCCCAGATATGAATTTTCACTGCCAGTATAATGTGAACAAGAATTCCTTACAGAGTGACCTGAGGTCCCCTGATCAAGAGCGTTAAGTGTTATTGTCATAGTCAACTGAAGTAGAGGTAATAGTGGTAAGATTAGTTATATTTATGGCACAGTCCTTATCATCACTCATTTTATGTGTGCTCTGCTCACCAATCCTTATTTACTGCTTGGAACATTTTGGGCCCTTATACAGCCTCATAAATCCCAGTTAATTTTGATTCAAGATGGGCAACACTACATCCTAAGCTAGTAGCTAAGCAAAGACCTAGCAAGAAAACCTACAAGAGCTTACATCTGATGGAGAGCATGCAATTCACATGCTACCCAGTATCTGTGTGCTGCAAAAAGGTGTGGTATTTGGTAAGCAAAAAGCTGGAGCTAAAGCTATGTGGAAGGTTTAACTGACCAGTTCATCAGTAAGCTACAATAATTCAAAATATTCCAATCATGGTGCTAGGAATTGCCTTTCATCATTTGTATCAGACTTTGTACTCGACAGGGACAGATAATGGAGACTTTCAATGTTATTTTAAAACTGTTGTGGATATATATTCCTAACCTCCTTTTTCCATTTTCAAGTGTTGGGCTCAGGGTAACTGAGGATCCTGAATTCACAGGCAATGGGATAAATGCATAACTAAATGTTGCAGTGAAAGCTTCCAGAAACAATATGATTTTTCTGGCAGTTACAAGGTATTAAAAATACATTAAGACGTAGTGGAAGAGACTATTGATACTCGCTGGAGGTGATCTCATGGGTATAATGGAGGTCATGCCAAGTCATGACAAGAAATTGCACAACAGTGTCTAGCTTAATTTCTCCAGTACAAGCTGTGCTGAACTCTCACTGTTCTCCACCTGTCCTGAAATATCTTGTTTTGCCATAAAACAAGAGATATCTTGTCACTTGCCACCAAGTAGTCATGAGATCTCATAAAAGAGAGGCTTTCTCTACTTACAGGTTCAGTGGCTTTCATGGTTCCATGGTGGCAGGTGGTGAGAGATTAGAGAAGGAGCAGAGCTGCCCTCTGAAGCCTCATTTCCTCCCACCCCTCCAGAGAGATGGACACGCTGCCCAGGAGTCCCTCCACACTGCTCTCCAACAGTGCCCCTCTGGTTACTCTGGAATGGCACTAGACTCATATTCCCTCCTTCAGTCCTCTCTGCCTACACATGTGGTGCATTCATGAGCCAAAAAAAAACCAAGGGTAGATCCCCACACTCTGAATGTGGATGCAGGCACCCTGCAGGCTGGGATTTCTGCTGGAGCAAAGAAGCCTTGTATCATGTGATCAAAAGGCACTTTCCCCCAAGACTGACTCTTACTGGGGCAAAGAAAGAAACATTTGATCCTTTCAGCCAAGTGCCTTCTTATCCAGTAGGTTTTGCCTGTGAACATCTCCTGCTTTAGACACACACTGAGTATTTCCACCACTCTTTGTACTGTCCCTGGTTGGAGGCACTTTGGTATATACCCTCCTGTAAATGATCCAGCTGCTCCAGCAGCTCATCCAAGCAGTCTTCCCTCTATGTGCTGTGCCTGCCCATTTATTCTCCTTGACCCAAGCACTGTCTGCTACACTGACCAAATCCGACAGTCCCACCACACTCCTAAACCCAGGCTCCTGAGAAGAAGCTGCCACTTATACTCAGCTGTAACAGTTTTGTAATGAAGAGGAACCCAGGAACAGGCCAGTGTAGCTGAAATCCATTTTCATTTGGGTCAGGTCAAATTTGTGACCCTGTGTTTGGGATAAATGGCTCACAAGCCAACTCAGACTTGTAGAGTGTATTTTGAAAACCATCGTGAGCTTCTATTTCAAAACAGTGAGAAGAGAAAGTACGTTTCATTATACAAACCAAAACTTCACATTGTCTGCTCTCTCATTAAAGGATTTAAGATGCCATTGTTTTGGGGCCCTGAGGTTCTGACTTCTGATTAGCAGCAGTCGGGATGTTCCTGAATACATTTCAGTGCTGGATACATTTGGTTCCTTCCTTTCTTGGAAGCCTTTGCTTTTTCCCTGATAACAAAAGCTTTCCATCTGGGGCACCTTATGCAATTTATCCTTTTGTCTCTTCCACCAGCAAAAAGGACCAAAAAAATGACTAAGAGAACATCATGACTGGGCTACAGTCCCAGGCTGGCAGTCCCTAGCTCTGATGCTTCAGGCAACAAGGAGATTTTTCAGGAAGTAATTTCCAGGGGAGATCCTCAATCTGCAGTCCCCAATACACGCACATTTTCTCTGGCACTTTACAGGTGCCACTAGTGCCTTCATTAAAGAAAATGTAGCAATGTTTGGGATCAGGGCTTCTGGTTCCGTGAGCTGCACTGTCCTGTGTCCTTGTACCACATCAAATTGAGAGAGGTGGTGATGCAGAAGGAGCAACAGCAGCTCTGGCAGGCCCCTCTGAGCAACCTTTAGGACCACCAGCAGCAGCAAAGACCTTGGTGCAGGCAGAAAACCTGCCTAGGAATCCACACAAGCATTAGGGCAGCTGTAAGTGAGTGCTGTTGCCAGGACTACACTGATACTGGTACTTGACCAGCCAGTCCAGCACCAAGTATTTTGTTGCTAAAATCTCTGTTTATGCCACGCTGCAGCAATAACCCCCCAGCCAAGGGCTGTTCCACAGGGAACACCGTGTGCCTGTGCATCAGCTGAAGTCAGGTCACAGTGTGCAGATGGCAAGGAAGAGCAAAAGGAAAGAAAAGGCTGTGTTTTACAAATAGGGGAACTGAGAGGCAGATGGAATAGGCAGCTAGTGTACAATCCTATGGGAATGCTGAGATAAAGCCAGGGACTGAGCAAGTCCTCCAGAGCCTAAAGTCAGGGCGCCAGTCGTGATGTCAGCACTACACACATGCACACACACAGCCTTTCTGGCATCTGCCCTGTGGGAAGCAAGGAATTTAATGTTTATCTCTTGGAGCCTTTCCTGACAAATAAAATCATGAATATCTGTACAGCCCTTTAAGAGCCTTGAACAGAAGGCTCCATCAAAGCAATGTATTAATAGTTTGTTTGTTTTTGGAAAAGGGAACAGATGGACAAAATCTTGGAAAAAGGAAGAGAGAAACAAGATGTGAATCTATGTTGTAAAATTCCTTTCCCACTTCCAGAAGTGATTAATACTCTCCACTTGGAGCTATTGTACAGCAGAGACAAAAGGTAACGCATTTACTACAATTTTTTTATATATGCTTAGAAATCTCTAAATCAAGCAAAGCTCCAGACTGCTGGCCCCACTCTCCACTGTTTTAATGAAAACCTGACCTAGAGTTGCCAGTTGATAAAGCCATTTCTGGCATTCTTTGATTTCCTTATCTCCCTTGTTCTTAGGGAAGGGATGAGGCATTGTCAGGCACAGAGTGCCTGAGTGCTGCCTTGCAGGGGCCACCTCGCAGCAGCTCTATGAAGATAGATTTCCACTGACAGACCACTCTGCACCTCTCTAGACAGACTCAAGGTGACATGCCTCTTCCTATGCTTCTTGAGGTCTTACTTATTTTAGAGCCATTTCAGCACAGTGTCCTTGTGAATGTTTCCAGAAAGAAAACCCAGTTTGTCCTGGGTTCATCATTGGTTTGCTTTTAGAACTGCTAAGAACCTCTAGCACCAAACTCTGGACATGCCTTCACCTATGAATTCTCTAAGGAAACAGCAATGGCCACTTGAAAGATCTCAACAACAGCAGGAACAGAGCTGAGTTTTCCTGCTTCCAGGTGCCTGTGCTTGAGCTGAAGCAGACTGCACTTTTTGTTTGCACCAAGGATAGACAGGAAAGCCCTTCCAGTTCAACAGAACACAGTAGGGTCCAACAGCAAGCAAACATCTTCACAGCTATTGAGATGGCTTCCATTAATACCCACATAGCTCCTAACAGTGTTACAGCATGGCATGGGTTCCAGGCAGAAAGGGATCACACTGAAATATCTTCCAGAAAATAAAATTCCAATCAGCAGTATTGTTTAATTACCAACAAGTCCCATTTACACACGTATGTATTTTCACCTGTATTTATGTACAAGATCACTGCAATCAAAATTGAAAAGTTTCATAAGAAAATATCAGAAGATGAATGTTGTGAGAGCCTTTTCCTGTATCATAGCAAAACTGAAATCTCAGTAACAGTAGGACTTCTATAACTTTTCAATTCTTTCCAACAGAAGGCTCAGCTGAAAGTGCAAAAATCCAGTATAACTCCCCAGGATGGAAGGCAGCAGGAGTCAAATGCTCCTTCTCTAGCAGAGTGCCACAGTTTCTGATGTCCATGAGTATCCTGGACTCCTCCTAGGACACCAGTTTAACACCCATGTGTTCTGCCAGGGGCTGGAGCACAGTGCTGACTGACTGGCTGACAGACAACCATCACTACCATCTCTTTACAAGGCATGGAATTTCTGGGAATCAGCAAGTTCTTGCTGCTGATTCAGATTTGATCAGATGTGGCTTGAGATGGTGCAGCTGGGTCTGAATGTCTTTGCTATTGAATGAACAAGCTGGAGCACAGAACTAGATTTCCAGCCTTCACTGAAGCACATTAATTACCTTTGCACGAGGTTTATGCACCACATCATCCCAGGCAGAATTTGCCTGGCAGTGCCCAGCTACTCCAGAGGTTAAAAGGAGGAGGGAGAGATGGAGGCTTTGTTTAGAAGCACCAGAGCCACGGAGGTGCTGTAATTGATGATAATTAGGGTATCTTCATGTGTCTCAACACATGAAGATTGCTGGTACTGGGAAGAGGTGTGCTTTACTGTGTGCCCCATCCCTTCCAACCCTTCGTGCCATCCATACAGCCACACACTGGAAAATACCTGTGTTAGGAGCATCCCTGAACTCCATCAACTCTTGTGTGCACACTGTGAAGAGCTTGGCATTGCCAGAGTGAATCCCATGGGAGAGGCAACAGCAGGATCATCACAGCACTGATGGGCACTTGGGAAGGAACAAAGCGATCCTGAGGAACACAAAATCCACACAGCAGCGTGCCTCTTGTCTCAGTTTGGTTACAAGGAGATGAACCGTAGTCCCCTGCTTGCTCCTGCCTCTCTGCAGTGAAAGGCACCGCAGTCAGGGGCAGCACTCCCGTTCCACACCAGGGCCGATTCCCTGTGCTCCAGCCCAGGAGCTATCCCGGGGAAGCAGAGCCGGGGCCGGGCGTTCAGCACCAGCGGGAAGGGGAAAGCTCAGCCTGGACTCAGCCCCAGAAAGCACCAGGCGTGGCCAGGGCAGAGACCTGGTCCCCAGCCCTCAGGGGGCAAACAGGGGACGCTCAGGCTGCTGAGTCCAGTCTCCTGCTGCTCGAAGTAAATATATCCTAGGACTTTACCGGGTTCATCTTAAAACTGCTTCAGGTCTCTGGGTTTCAGTCTGACTTTGTACTCCCCGCAGTTCTGCTGGGAGCTGCTTTCCAGCCTTTTTCTGGAGTGGGGCTGCCGAGGGCAGGACAGGGCAGTGCTGCCGTGATCTCATGCCGTGTTTTAACACACAGAAACAATGCTTATACAGAACACGGCTCAAACTGCATGTGTGTAGGGAAGCAAAGCACAAGTTCTCTTCTGCCAAGGCAATGGAGCCAGAAAATGCCCAAGTGGGGGGCAGGCATGGAAGGATGGAATGAGTGTTTCATGTACAGCTGCTTACAGATGCACTTTTGTCCACACCAGGGGCAAAGACTTGTTACAACAAAGAGCTTATAAAACACAGAGATGTGAGTCCTGCTCCAGAGTTCTTATGCTCTGTGAGATACTCAGCTGTGAAGCCAATTTTGCTGTGTAGGCTGGAGTAAGCCACCCATCATCCGTGTCAGTAAAGTGGGGACTGCTGTATTCCGAGATCCCTGGATAAAGATCATCATCACTCAATACCAAATTCTTTGCAGTTCCATTTCACCATCTGACTTCTACAGCAGCCAGTGCTCTATATAGAAATGTCATTTGCTTCATCTCACAAATCCACTGATGAGCTGTTACAGGCCCAGATGTCAAGCTTTAAAGTGGGGAAAAAATTAAGGTATTTGTGGTAGTTTTGTACTTTGTTTAATAGAAAAAAAATTAGGCATTTCTCTGTTAGAAATGCAAAGACAGCACTGAGCCAGTGAATGGATCTTCTCTAAACAGATTAAAAGGACTATCCATACCAGCAGAAAATAAAATATTTTGGTTCTTCTAATCCACAGTAGGAAGGAGGGATGGGGAGAGTGCAGGTACTGACATGCCTGGAGGAAAGGATGGACACAGCCACTGCAGTGTCAGAGTTATAGCACTGCCAGCCCCAGCCTCACAAAAATCAGGGATTAAGGCACAAGAAGAATTTAAAGCAAAGGAAAATACAAATACTTTGACATGGAAGGTGTGCACTCTTACCTGTGCTTTTTCCTTCAGCCAACGTGAGCATTAGAAAAGACATTTTAATAAAGAGATTCAGCTGTGATATTCCAGGGGCAGGGTCCCTACAGGAGACAGAAGGATGATAAAAATGGCAGGAGCTGTGTGTGCTGGGAGATAATCTTACTTCACTTGCTGTAACAACTGCCAAGGGACAAGAAAAGCAGCAATTAATTATGATCATATTTTTTGAAAACTTCTTTTGCTTTGAGAGTTCACTGTTAGTAAAGGAGCCAAAGGTTTTATTTTTAGAGTATGGCTTTTGTTTTGACATTGCCCAGACACGAACACACAAAATCTCTCTGTAACAGGGGATGTGGCAGGGTGTGTACAGGGGGTCTCTGGAACAGCTCCAGCCCATCTTCCCCAGGTGTCATCCAAATCTCTGAGCAGACATTTTCATTTTCCCTGCACAGTCCAAGCATATGCAAAAGGGTGGGAAACAACCTCCTGCTTCTTCTACAACTGAGCGCAGCAATATAAAAACCTCATTCTCTCTCCTTTTATGTTGCCCATAAAGCTCCAAATGTTGCTCTTAAATGGAGTCCCCTTCATGCATATAATTGAGTGAGTGATTTCTCAGCCACCTGCATTATGATTTTACTGGGCCAAATGTTGCCCATTTCCTCTGTTAAAGCACTTTTTGCTGAGTTTTCAGCTGCTGCTATGCATGAATTTTCCAGAGCAAGCGTAGACAGCAAGCAGTGTAGAACAATTAACACTTCCAGCTAACCTCATTAACTTCCATTGTGCATCAACAACAATATAAGATTCAGATTGATGTCACTTGCTCCTTTCTTAGCAGCCCTGAAAATCCTGTGCACTTTCCTTTCCTGAGAGCCTACATGCAGAAATAAAAAGCTCAACAGTTCCAGAGATAATTCATTACCACCACACTGGAGTGAAGGCAATAGCTCCCTGACAGGGATGCGTAGGAAGGCTGGCTTCCTCTTGCTCCTGCCAGGCTGGATTTTCTGATGTCTAATAATGCAGCTGAGCTCAATTTGCAACCTGAGCTGCAGAAGGATTTCCCCTTTCTTTGTAAGGCAGGTTACAAAAGCTAGAAAGTAAAAATCTCCTTTATTTCATGTTTAGCTTATTTTATATCACTTATACATTTTTTTCATTAATTTCTTACTAAAATATCACATGGGTATCACTGTCCAGCTTTCAAAGGTGTTTGGAAAACAGAAGAAAACCATAGCAATAACTGTTCTACCAATGGGGAAACTAAGGCATCAAATGTCATGAGACATCCCAGCACTTGCACAGATCACCAAGCAGCTATGTTTCCCCCAGTTCAGTATTCTAATGGACCAAAACCTGCACTGTCTGATGCCTGGGAAAAATGGAATAAAATATTGACAGGCTCAGATTTGTGATAAAGACTACCTTTTTTATCCCCTGCTGAACATCATGCTTTGAGAAACATTAAGGTGCAAGTACTGAAAGTCAGAAATCCTCCCAGATCAGTAAAACCAAAAGTTGTATAAAAAACATTTTTAGCAGCATTCCTCATAAAGACTTGGTTTTACTTCAGGGCCTGCTGTTCCCTACCAAATTGTTTCTAGGGGAAAACCAACCAAATATAAAGAACAATTTATGCACTACAGACTCTTCTCTTCCCTGCATGGCTGTGCCACCTTCATCAAGACAGACAACTCAGGGCAGATCAGAGCAGCTGCACCCACAGAAATAAATAATCCTGAAGTCTCCCTGCAACAGTTCGTGCATCACTTCTACCCCATGCTGACCACTCACTCCTCCTCTGCCCCTCAAAAACCCTTGAATTGCATGAACATTGGAGATCAGATTCCCCTGGTTTCCAGATGGACTTTATTTCCTACCAGGTTTTTAGCCCAAGATTGAATTGCAGCCTCCTTTTCTCCTGAGGAATAGGCCAAAGAGTTTTAGGAAAGGCTGGGATTCACCCATGGGCCTGTCTCAAAGAAGGTTGCAACATCCAGCTTTGGATAATCCCCAAGCTTTTCCATAGGGAAAATATTTTTAAACTGAAATGTTCCAATTTAATTTCTACCAACAATCAGCTTTTGGAGTCAATAAATTTTTTCTGTGGGTTTTTTGGTTTGTGGGGTTTTTTTTGTTTTGTCTACATTTTGGTTTGGTTTTTTTTTCTGGGGGGGGGGGTGGTGTTGTTATTTTTTTTGTTTTATTCTCCTATGTCTAGATGCATTTTTATAGTTCATCAGACTTTGAAACACTACCCTCAGTACATCATAACCATGCCTTACATAATGATCTAGCTGTACTCATATTTTGCTATCTTCCAGGCTAGTTTAAATGGATGTTTTGATTCCTGGCAAATTCACAAATTAGGTGGCAAGGGGTAAATATGCAGTACTTAACATGCAAAGCCAAATCAAGGACATGTTGATCTTGGTTTGGCTTTGCATTCAGTGTAAACAAAGTCCTGCAACTTCCATAAAGAAAAGCTAAAAATTAAAGAGCATGACTTTTTTTTGTCCAGTGGAGATTTTTGCATCCCTGTTCTAGGGTTTAACTCCCTCCTGTTGCTGTGTAGGCAATTTCCTCCAAGTTGGATAAAGGTTTATGGAAAGAGCTACCAGCCCTTCCAGCTTGACCTACTCACCTTCTTTCTGGAGAAATAGGTCACAGGTTACTATGAGTGAAAAAGATCCCGTAATCCTGCCTTGTCCTCCTCCTGGTGGTGCAGAATTACATCCTATAATCTGTTTTCCAGGGCAGAGCCTATTATTTAAGAGACAGGACACAGACCAGATGATACAAGTTTTACTGACCCAGCACATTGTCCTGGGTGTCATGAATTCATTGGCTCTAGGGACAGTTTATTCCTTTCTCTCCTGGAAATTGCCACCCAGGACCTGCATGGTCAATACCTGCTGCTTCTGAAGATGGGGCAAACTCTGTTAATGAAGCACCTGGGTGCACACAGTACCCACAGGTGACACTGGTGAGGGAGCAGCTGATTCCTGTCCTGGAGCACACATTCTCCACATGTTTTTATCCTGTCCAATGTAACCAAGGAAACTCACCAAAACCTTTGGCAGTTTTTGACCTCAAGTTGGGATAGTGATAACTGCAGTCTAATATACACCCCTCCACTAGACATGGAATTTATCCTGCATTGATTTTTAGGTAGAAATACAGTAGAGAAATGGCTCTTCCACGAATGAAACTAATTTGCTCCCGCTTCTTTTTCCAGAGACTACCAAAGCACAGCAAACACTTTCTGCTGTAACTCTTCAGCTACAGCTCTAATCCATCTGGAAAGTTCCACCTTTGGCAGAAGTAGCCAAGGAAGGCAGCTACTGCTTCACCCTCAGCAGAGCTGAGTCAGAAAGGGACTGTGGGCAGCCTGTGCCTGGCAGGGGTAGGAGGCAGAAGAGACAAGTAGTTAGATCCTTGAGGACTAGAGGGTTATTTGGAGATGAGATCCTGTTAGGTGACTAACACAAAAGAAGCAAAAAGAGATGTTTTTGTCCTGTGGTGAGCTATGCAACTTAAAAACCAGAAATCTTTTCTTCAGCTTGAAAATTCAATAGGGGCAAGTGTAACAGGAGGAAGGCAAAAGGAGTAAGATTGAGGAGGGCATGGGAATTATCATGCGTGACATAGCACCCAGGGTGTGAATACCAAGAACATCTGAAGATGAAGGGCCAGTTCTTGTTGCCCTTTCTCACCACAACAAGGGTCAGCACCAAGCAGGAGCACGTGACACGGGTCACGTTCGTGGCAGAGGAGCAGAGGGTTGCCAGCGTACGTGAGGGCAGTCAGGACTTGGCATCAGGAGCCATCACCAGATAAGGAAATGCAACCAGCAAGAGAAGGCAGGACCTGGCAGCCGGTGCTGCCTGTTGAACCCAGCTCCTCAGACTTCAGATGGGGTTTGCAGAAAGCACAAACACTCCTGCAGACTTCATGCCGCTTTCCCTGGAACAAAGTAAGGGGGCATGTGGGAGGGTATGCAGGGAAAGCAGCCATCTACTGGTGCTGTTATTTGCACCATGATTTGGTACCTAGATGGTCTGGGAAAACAGGCACCAAGGACCCAAGAGCCAGGTGGTTTGGATTTTTTTTAATTTAGGAAAAAAACCAAAACCAAACAAGATCGTGTGCATAACGGCTTCTGAGCAAATGAACCATGAGCTCTTGCTCCTGCCCTGCCCTCCCTTCTCCTGCCACACTGGCTGTGACTGTGCCCCTTCACAGCCAAACGATGCACCTGGCACCTCATGTTTTAGAGAATAAAGCCAAGTAAAGGGAGGAAAATGAAAGGAATTCTTTTCTTCAAGTGGGGGATGTGGGCACAGCCCCATGTGTTACTCTACTCTGGTTTGCAGCAGCCTGTTTAGCTTCTAGAGCAATACTTTCTTGTACCATGGCCTGATTTTTTTCTGAGAAGTAAGCTTTATAGTTACTGAGTTTTGCTCTTTGCCCACACAAGAGATCCCCAGAGATGACAGCAGGCTGGTGGTAGATCTAGACCTGGCTCCTGTGCATGCTCTGCTCACTGGACTGATTCCCTTTCCTTAGGGCAGCAGCCATGCAGGGTCTAACAGAGCTAAAACACCAAATCACCAGACATATATAATAAGCCCTAGAGCACTTCAGTGCACTATGCTACTAAAACCATTCAGTCCCACAGCTCCCATCCCATAGATTGGAGCCTCAAGCTTGATCCCAGAGCAGGGCAAAGCTGCCAAGAGCCTCACTGGCAGTCCTGGAGCTGCTCTGGGCAGGCTCCTGCTGAGCTGCTTCTGCTTCTGTGGGGCCACAAACCCCCTGGGGACCAGCACAGCAGACAGGAGGAACCATCTGAAGATGAGAGGTCTAGCCCATACCAGCAGCTCATTTCACACACAACCCTAAACTCTGTTTTGGTTTAGCTGCCAAACAACCAAATTTCTGCTTTAACCACAACCACCAGATGCACCTCAGGTGAAACCCAGACCTTCACACAGTTTCCCAGAACTTCCTTCCAGCTCAGACACTGCCTCACTCAGCAACTCTCGGGTCACCTGGTAGAGGTACCATGAAATTACAGTTATTGCATTTCCCCTGTTCTTTCCTGTCCATCTAGACTGTGAGGCAGCCTGCTCCCCTGGCAGTGCTATCAGAAAAGCACCCAAGGGTAAATAAGTACAAGCACCAAGGTACAAGTGTCAAGATAGATGGGGTATGTAATACATATTTGTGGGAGAAGGCAGTTTTCTTCCCAACATACAGATCCATCTCCCACTAGAAGGATGAAGTCAAAGACACACAGATTTTCTTTTTTTTTTTCTTTTTTTCTTTACCTCACTGTCAGGTCCAGCTGATTTCTGTCATTTGCCCATGTTTATGGTAGTGGGTGACCCCAGCCCTTAGCAGAGGGCTGAGAAAAGCACAGTTACTCCCTCCCCCCCAGCACCTTATCCTCTGACTTCCCTGTTGGGACACACTGTGGTATTGTGTCCTGCCCTGGCACGGGCGGCTGCATGCAGATGCCACTGCCATCCAGATAATCAGCAGTTATTGCTGTGACAGCCTCTGAACATCACTACTCAGAGGAAAATTTGGGGTGTTTATTAGGCCATGGTGGTTTCTGAGAACACAACTGGGATTGGGGTCCTTCATCCCCACAGCCCAGACATGAGAATGTAAGTGCCTTGCACCTGTCACTGAGCCTTATTGCCAGCAGAGAGGAGCTGTATTTGATTTTTTTTTTTAAACAGCTCAGTAGATCATGTCAGCAGACAACAATGTGCTCACTCCACAAGACACAGAATTTGACAGGCAAAACAACCTGCCAGTTACTTATCATTAGTGCAAATGACTGATTTTTCGGTTCACCGGCAGTTCAGAATAATCTGAAGGTTTTATTTTGAGTCAAACTGAAGAATTTTTTTTCCAGAACTTTCAGCTCACCTTGATATTTCACATTTCTACTCCAATCTCCTTTAAATAAAACTTTTTATTATCTTCTAAAAAGTGCAAAAAATGAAACAGAAAAGGGGGATGCTTCATTTGATCCCAAACTATTTCTATTAGTTTAACTTCCAGCTAAAAAAAGAAGCGGGGGAAGGAATTCAAGAGCAGATATTTCTCCCAGTAAAGAGAAAATTATGGTCAGTTGAAACCCCAGATTTTCCTTGAAAAAAACCATGTAATGAAAATTTTGGGACAGCCTTATCCTGCTTCTCCCCTACTTCCCCCACCCTTCCCAGTCAGGCTGCAAAGCCCATCACCCACATCTATTTTTTGTAGGCTTAGACATCACAAGTCAAAAGGGAAAGAGCTGCTCATTTCCCATCACTCTTCTCCCTCACTCCTAACAGTGTCCAAGGTCTTTTGCACATCTGCCTCATCCCTGACTATTTCAGCCATCCAGAGCCAGCCTTATGCCATCCACTGGCTTGGAAATAAAAACACATTTAAGAGTCAACCAAGGGAGGGGAAAAAAAAAAAAAAAAAAAAGCAAAGCAGTAGGTGTGCAGGCCAACCCTGCAGGTGCTTCTGCAATTGAGTCTTGGCTCAGGGCAGTAAGCATTAGTGACTTTTAATTTCCTCTGTCCCCAGGCATCCTGGATAATATCACTCAGATAGCTCCGATTCAACTCCTGACCTGGCAGACAGTGCTGGGTATCCCACCGTGCTCCATTGAGTACACTAAGCCTCACATAAGCCCTCTAAGCCACTGGGCTACTTTGGTGAGTCATTTAATAACACTGAACATGCTTTTCCCTACAACTTTGCAAGGAGGGGAGGAATCTACGGCAGGGAATTAAAGACCCCCAAACAAATTTTAAACACAAATTGGATTTTTTAATTGGACTGGAGTGCTGAAGCATATTCAGATCTTGACCTCAAACCAGATCAGGAAGGAGAAGTAGGCAGTCAGCTGGCTCTGGAGGTTTGTAGGAGGTCACAGGTGCCTTTAATAACCAATACTGCAAATTAATAGCTTGGTTAGGGATGGGAATAGACTAAAGATGATACCAAGGAGTTGGGTTTTAGTCCAGTTTGCTTTGAAACAAAAGCTAACATTACAGGATGATTGCAATTGGAACAGGAGGTTGGAAAGACTCAGATTACGACATTTAAGCTTTTGTTATTGCAAACCTATTCTTCTTACAATTGTGACAATTTTTTGAAGTTTGTCAAGCCACATCCTTTTGCAGGACATTCTTACGTTGGTTGCTCCTACTGGGAAGGAATTTCAAGCTCTGGTAGAAACTTCTTCCTAATTATCAGCCCAAGACTCTGTGGTTAGCAAATAACATTCTCCTTTAGTTTAGTATTTATTCTTCTCATTTCTTTTGAAGAAACCCACTAAGAGGGTCCTGATCTGAATGGCAACAGGATCATGGAGTCTTGAGAGGACAGGTATCAATCAACTGCTTGATCATGGCCACAATTTTAATTGATCCTATTGATCAGCTGTTGGTTACCCTGGAATAAAAAATGCTGAACAATTATTTGGTAGCTGCAGTGCTACCTTGCACTGCCTCCCATTTCATCCCTGTTCTCTGCCTTGGCTGCCCATTTCCAGAGGTGTCAAAGGGAGCTGAACCAAGTTAAAAGTTTACACATAACTTCCTGGAGCTGCTGTGAGAATCACAGACTCCAGGCAGGAGTTCAGATCTAAGTCTCCACTTCAGCACTTGCTGAAGGATCAACACGAATATCTTTGTGAGTGTCTGAGAGCCACTGGGTTGCACAGTGCTCAGCATTTGGCTGCTGCTGAGAATCCATCTCTGATGTTTATTCAAGTCATGACCTGAGCACCCAGTGCTTCAGTTTGCAGACAGCAGGAACCAGGAGCAGTCGGCATTTTTGAGCATCTTCGATCTGTTAACTGACATTTTCTGAAGATGAAAAGCCTTTGGGTTGACTGCCCACGAGAGAAAGCCCCCTGCCCCCAGATAGTTCCTGCATGGGCCTTGGCAGTGGGCCCAGACAACATCAACAAGCTTTGAGCATGACTTACAGCACTATCTGAGACAGTGAAGAAAGCAGAAACTCCCATGACAGCATTCACATTCAGGTCTTGTTGATGAAACTACCAGTCACTAATGCCAAAAACAGCAGAGATTATTTTTTACCATGTGGGCTTCAAAATTCACATCAACAGGCAGAGTAGCATCTTTCTCATAGTTCCTTAAAACACCTCTGCCACAAGCCTACTCCTCACACCCATCTGGCAGCAGGCTCGCCCATGGCAGGGCACAGCTTCCTCCTCATTTCATCCTCCTCCAACACTCCCATTTGCGTTTTGTCCACTTGTTGCATCCTGTCTAATTCCTGTTCAGGCGTTCGTCAGGGAGGGGAAGGTTGTTTTTGCTACTTGCCTGTGCTGCACCCAAAGTAATGAGCCCAGAACCTTTGTGTGATCTCCTACCTGATACTCTGATTTAAGGTGCGACTACAAGGAAGACTTTCCTTCCTTCACTCTTGACAACCAAGTGGAAAACACACTATTTCAGAAAAACAAAAGTAATTAGGGAGCCTACTTCAGGATCTGTCCAAAACATTTAATTTGACAAGCAACATTCTGGGTTTGGAGTTTGCCCTCCCTCTTTCCACACTTTCAAACCGAAGTTCTGCACATCAAAAATATCCTTTTGAAACAGAAGCCAAAATGCTGTCTGCAAGCCATGGGAAAACACTTGATGCCAACATCCCTATTCTTGCCTTGACCAAAACTCAAACCATATTTGACACTAAGGAGCAAATAGGCTTGGCCTTTGAGAAGCAGTTTTGAGCCAAATTTACTGCTCATTCACAAACTCTAACCAGTTCTTCATGCAAAGCAACCCAACCACAACTTCAGGTCGTTTGTGACCTTGGCCTTATTCAAAACAAATGAAAGCCTAATGCTTACAGATTTTCAGTCCTAATCCACAAACATCCCAACCCTCACTTTGTTTGCTCAGTATTAAAAAAATATGGGTTTTACTTTCTTCTTTTTCCTGCATCTCTTTTCAAACAAATCCTTCCTGCCTTTGGACAAGCTGACATTGTGTGTGTCCTTGAGTGCATTCAAAAGCAAGGCAGAGCGTTCCTTTCTCATTACATGGCTTGGCTTATCAGCCCAGCAAAGGTTTGGGTTTCAGGTGTGGCTCCGTGCCAGGTGTGACTGGCCACAGGCACTCACAGCACCAGAGGCAGGGGCACAGAGCATGCACAGGCTCACAGGCTATCCTTTAGAAGCACCAGGAAACTCTGCTCTCACCTGCTGATCCTCACGGACAAGCAAACGGCCTCCACCCTCAGGAGATGGATCAGGAGGAATTAAATTATGTTTAGCAGGTTGACTGAGAGATATGATATGATTTGCCCACTGAAAGCAGGAATAGGTTCTCAGCTGTATTTTGATTTTACTGCTCTGTGGCCAAAATCCATAGTGAAAAAAGGCTGGTAAAACTGGGGCAAGACATTTGTCTCTTCTAATGTATTACCATGAGCCTTAATGCAGAGATTTTACCTGCTAAAGTGGACTGGAAATTATGTACAAGAGATAGGCCACCTAGGAAATAATTCCTAGACAATGTGATGAGCTGGTGTGCCAGACAATGCCACTGCAGAGAGGTTGCATCCTAGGACACATAAAAACAGGACTACCTTGAATCCATTGAGGTGTCCTGTTACTGCACACTAGGAACAGCAAACTGGTAACTCAGCTTTCACCTATTCATTTTGAAACTGCATGCTCTATTTACATATAAATGTAAAATACATGTGAACAGTTTTCATTTATGTCTCATAATGAAAATGGACTCCATATGCTGTCTGGGTGTTCAACAAGCCCCTCTCAGACCTTCTACCATTCTTTGTTGTGCCACTTCGCACTTATCCAATACCTTGTGAAGTTACTCAGGGGTTACTACTAGAATCATTCAGAACATGCATCTCCAGGAGGGCTTCTAATGGACAGTCCACATCTTATGCACCAGCGAATCATTAAAAGCAATGCCCTGGTGTACTTCAATAGCCCAAACAGCTGTCCTTTTGGCTGGTTGAAATTGCCAAACTAGCTTTTGCCCCTAGTGGATTGACAAGGGGTGCCATTGGCCAAGGAGGTCTTTCTCCAGGCAGACCAACTCTTGCAGAAAGGAGGGAGGGGTGGAGGAAGGAGGAAAAGCTCTTCTGGAGATGTGATGTGGTTAAGGAGACTGGAAGCTTTGAGAGGGCAGTGCAGCCACTGGTAACTTTTGCAATTTCCTAGCGACCCTTGCACTTATTGAAGGGCTTCTGTACTCCAGAGAAGCTGAAAGCATTTGCAGGCTCTTGGTAATTCCTGAGCAGGTAGTTTTGGTTCGTTAATTATGCCCTGCAGCTCTTTGTCACTCACTGAATGAATCCATAGCCTTGAATTCACAGACTAAATTAATTTCCCTGATTCATGGCCTGGACAGAACTTTTACCACAGGGGAACCTCAGGTGCCTGGTGCTTCTGCAACTTTTCAGTGGACATGCCAGTTTGGCAACACCTTTGGGATTTGCCAATGTTTTTACAGGAGAAGGTTCTGAGCACCCAGATGGTTACCTAGTCCCTTCCCACACCATGGGACAGGTTTAGCATTCCCAAAACCTTTGGTCAAGTCAAACCACTCCCTGAAGCATTTGGCAGATACAAGAGCTCAAGTCACCTTTTATACAGTTGCTGATATGGCTGCCCTGATCACAGGAGTGATCCTGCCATCTTAGAGGTGTTTACCCTCACAATAATCCCACAAGTTGGGGCACTGTTGCTATTCCCATTGGAGTCCTACTGAATCACAGCACTGACATAATTTGCCTGGGACAGAAGATGAAGTCTAGGGCAGAACAGGGAACTGAGCACAAGTCCCTCAAATTCCTGGCAGGCACTTCAAGCCCAGGCCATCCCAATGGCCTGTCATATTTGTGAAAACATCTGGCAGGGCTTTAGGTGGAGTGTGTAAGATTTTCACTTGCTTGAGCATGCATGGAAGTGCCAGCCATAGCTCTGTGGGTGAATCTGCTGCAGCAGGACGGATGGGATGCCGTTGCGTCACAGCCCAATAAAATTCTGCAAACCCTTAGGAAGAGAACCTGGTGCCAGGCACGGGATCAGCAGGCGAGCTGTGGGCAGCCAGGGAAGCTCTTGACAAGCAGCATCATGCAGCACCTGATCCCCAGCCCAGAGCAGCCACTGTCTCCAGCACGCTTTGAACACACTCCTTCAAGGGATCACTCAACACCAGCACTGTTTGAGAGAGATCTGCTCTGCGTGTGGCAATGTCCAGCTGGCAAGAGATAACTATTAGACTTCTGCAGTGCCCTGCACACACTCCAAATTAAGCAAACCCTGTGTTTAAAGGCATAAATCAAATCACAGCGCTTTCTCTTCCAAGATGAAGATTTTAAAACCCAACTTTAACACAATGCTCAATTAAAGGTGCAGAAGCCACTAAACAACTGAACTGAGTCGCAAAGCTCCTTGAGGCTTTGAGATGCCCCATCCATTCAGAGAGCAGTCAAAAGATGATGATGCTCTGACTCCCTGCATGGGGGCTTTGCTTCCTGAGGACAATGGTGAATATGGGATGAAAATCCTGTTGAAACTGATGGAAAGCATTGAAGCATATTTGGGCTCAGCTCTGCAGCAGCACAGCACTGAGCACAAGGGTGGGCTTTTGCTTTTTATTTTACAAAGATAAAAGTCCTGCCTGGAGTTTGTGCAGCTGGAAGATAAATGGAGTCAATGCACAAAAACCACCCACCACTGGCAGAAGCAGAGAGATAAAAGTTGCTAGAATTTGATTGCACCCATTATTAAAACTTATCTTTAACCATCTCTCTGTCTATTGATTTCTAGCCAACTATTAACTAGCAATGACCTTAGAGGCTTGAAAATAACTTGGGAAGTCAAGTAAACAAAGGGGAACCCAGCTGCATACAAAGAACCAAGATATTTGCAGAGACCCTCTTTGCTTCTGCTCATTGCAATAAACTTGTGCTAAGTATTTTTCCATTTAAACATCTGAGTCAATGATCCAAGAAGCTGAGGGTGTGGGCAAGCAACTGAGTGTACAGAGGAGCAGAAGGAAGGAATAGGAGTTAATTTTAATTGTGTCTAAAGCCTTGGATTAATGCAATCTCAACAAAAGTCAGAAGACAAAGGTTCGCATTTTAAGAGCTTAGCTCCACTGGCTGCCAGCCTTCATGTATATTAAAAAGAAACATTAATTATACACAGGTCAATTTGACTTTTTCAGGACATGGCATTATACTGTACCTAGTGACAAAGAAAGCCATTTTTGTTGTTTAAAAATCTCATTAAAATGGGCAGTAGAGGTTCTTTTAGAACTCATATACCCTTGTTTATCTTCCAAGCTTTTTCAGGCCTCAAGATTCTTCTAATCATGATGTAAAAATTTTCACCCCATGTCTCTTCCCTCCACCAGCACATGCACTCTGGTGTCCCCCACATTTCCCTTTGTTCAGTGCTTTGAGATTCCCTCTACAGTCACCACAACCCACACCTCACTCATCCCTGGAGCCACTGCATCCTCAAAACTCTGCCCCCTCCCAATACACCCAGCTCCTTCCCATGTCCTGTAAGGATCATCTGGGGAAGAAGCAGCATTTACCGTGGTTTGTTTTAGGCTATTTGTGCTCTAGCTGGACAGTCACCCACCTGGCCAAACAGCACGTATAATTTTTGAGAAGTCCCTAAGTTCCTTATACAGAGCACACGATTGCCTTGCCATGATTTTCAAAATGCTTTTGTAACAAGGAGCATTGGGGTCGCCCTGTTTAGGTTGGCTGATCAACCGGTTCTACAATTTCTGAAAGAACACAATAAAGATACCAGTGTTACTATTTTGACAATAATTAATATTCTTACACACTGCATTCTACACTACTTTGGTTTTGGCCTTGCTTAGCATTGTGGCCAGGGCAGTAGTTACTAAGAAAATCTCTCAAAATCTTGGAAAAATATTGTCAACATGTAAGCCTGTTGATCTAAAATCCGTCCTGGATCCAGTAGCTGATCTGTGTGTGAGAGTGAAGTGAATTGTGCAAAATGGGGCAAATGTGGTGATGGTACAGATCAAACTGGGAAATTTCAGAGAGAAATGTTGGCTACACTGGGTTTTGAAAATCAAATATGGTCTGTTTCTCCTTAATGGAGGAGAGAGTTGGGGACATTCACGTATCCAAGTTCACACAGGGCATAGTCAGACACAGTGGAGCAAGAAAAGCCAATGTCTCTTTAGTCATAATCCCACACTACAGAAAAAGATCTTGCATAATTCTGGTGTTTCCAGTTTGTGGGGAAATCCTTTAGAAGGGCTCTATGTGCTTTCTCATTCTCACTGTAGGCAAACCAGGCCTGGAGGGGCAGCATAAATAAAGTAATTTGAGGCCAGAAGAGGAAGATGTCCAAATTCCTCTTAATTTGAAACCTAAATAGAACTCTAAATATTTTGGCAATTCAGCCATTGACACAAAGGATTCTTTTTGGGCTGACACTCGGATAATCCACCATCCATCCTTCTCAAAGAACTTCTGAAGGTTTTGAGTCAATTGGGTCACATTTGAAAGAGCGGTAGAAATTTCAGCAACAGGAAGCGCCTCCAGGATTTGGCAGAACCCATGGAGCACAGGAGGAGTTTCCAGTGTGGAAGGGAACGTGGTAAGAACCCTTAGGGAACAGCTGCCTGGGCAAACAGCACATGTATCCTGGCTGGCCAACCAGAGCCTGCACAGCTCTGTTCCAGCTACAGCATTACGTTATCTTCCGTGTCATGGAGCCACAGGAAAAGCAGTGTGAACAGAGCTGGGCTTATTATGATAGAAACAGAAGTAGGATGAAAAGGCCAAAGGACAAAAATCCACAGGAGACTTCGGTAACTCTGGTGTTCAGGAAGCAACAAGGCTCTTTCCCATCCCTTCATCTTCTTCCTGTGGAGGGTGAGATTACCCACCCTAAAGGCAGGAAGACACATACACCTCCCTCACCAGAAGAGGCATGGCATTATAATAGCAGGGCTATTTTTTCCCCAGGAAAAAGAATGAAATCAGCTATTTACACTGGACAAATTACAAGCTCTGGAAAGCACACGAGACACACAAAGAGAGCAGTTGTATCACAAATAAATATGTGGTGGGGGGAACTTATTGATTAGCTTTGTAAACGCAGTTGCCCAATCAATAGCAATTTCTGGAAATGCCTGGTACTTATTTGGTGCAGCTTGTACAATGAGGATAAATAATAAGAGTACTTAAGGGGCACGTCTCCTGACACCACTGCTGAGCCCTGTACAACACAAAGCCAGAATGTGGTACAACAATTGCACAAGCCAGGACTAATCCACTCTGCTTCTAAAAAAAGAAAAATCACAAGCACAAATCCAAACACAGCCACGCTATCAAAATAAACACCTGGATCCCAAAGGTATCTAGACAAGTTCCTGCTGCTCTTGCTGTAGATGGCTGGCACTGGATCCAGGATGGTATGAAACTCACCCATTCCCATCTGGGAAGCCATGGGTCTCCCAGTATCCCAGCTGTATGGGAATTCACAGACCCTCCTCTCTTCCCTGAACGACCAGGGTGCCCCTAAGCACAGTAAAAGCCCCAGACCTTGGACTAGGAAAAGAATGAAGGCACAAAGCAGCTTGTCAGATGCAGCCCTTCCATGTCAGCACCAACCCCCCGACTCTTGGAGGCTCGGTGTGGACATGCTGACCTCTTCCCAAGCCTTCCTCTTCAAGGGAACCCAGCCATGCTAGGGCAGGGCAGGGTCCCAAAGCAGGCAGGACCCCAGAGAGGCCACACCACATGCTGCTGGTACAACAACTCAGCAAGAGGCACAGAGGGTCAGCATCTCACCAGCAGGGCTGCAAAGAGCCCCTGATTAACCCTGACCCAGGCTCCTGATTATACCACAGCCCTGTGCTAAAAGTAGCACCTGATGGGAAGAAGGGAAAATCCACCTCAGCTCCCCAGAGGCTTCTCTACTTCCCTTCTTTACAGATAGGAAGTTTGCTCACATTGTAACATGAGATCATAGCACAGGAAAGACTGAGGAACCAGACGCTTATTTAAGCTGCAGCTTTTTCACTGCAGCTGCCAAGGATAACGATGTTTGCATGAAACCTGTTTGCAGATACTGCTCACAGCCCTCCCGTGAGGTGCCTGTGCAGGAGCCCATGACCAGCTCATCATAACAGAGACCTTCACTCACCCAACTTACTTCAACCAGCTGCATCACTCCAAACAAGATGGGACAGGCAGTTTTCACATCTGCAGCGCCCAACACTGCCCATGCAACTAAGGGCTGGAGGAAGAGAAGGAAAGGTGTTTGTAACATAATCCCTCATGTAGTTTTTGGTGCAGATTGCTGCCTGCTGGGTGGTGAGAGAACAGGGGAGCTGCTCTTCTCACTGGATAGAGCCCAAAGGTGTTTCACATTTTCCCTTAGGGCTCTAATGACTCTTCCCATCAGCAGGTGTCTTCTCAGGACACAGGGGTCTGGGACAAATGCTGAAACCTTGTCTTCCCTCCAGGAGAGGTCATTTACTCTGTCCCACAGTGAGAGACTCCATGGGACTACACTTGTTCTTGAATCATGGCAGGATGAGAGGAGTTTATGTGGAGTAGGAGTGACTCATTTTTCTGTTCCTAAAATGTTGGTATTACTCACCAGAAAAATCCCCACATATTCTGAGGGATTTCAGTGCTTTTTGTCTTTCATTAACAGCTCATCTTGTTTGCTTCCTCGTCACAGCGTCCTCCTCATAAGAACTTCCTGCATCTTTTGTCACCACCTCACAACATCTTCACGGCAGCCAAACAGCTCTTGGAAGCTGGAAAAGACATTAGGCAGCAAATGATCCCTTTGTCACTTAAGGAAGGCCCCGTTAGCCTCCGTGGCTCCATGTTCAGCAGCACAGTTGGACATGCTGGTTGCGTGGATTTTCCTTGTGACTCAAAACAATTTTCATTTACAGTCCAGAGGAGCACGCTCATTACCAAAGGGGGCATAAATGAAAGCCTTCAGTTGCCTTGCACAAACAGGATTGGTGTCCTTACATGAATTCCTGAGCCTCCTAGGAGGGAGTGCACACATGCTGCTTTTGGATCCTGACATGGGGATCCATGGGGAATTATGGGCACAGCCAAATTATTTCAGCTCTCTGTGCCTGGTTTCCCTAACTGTAAAATATGTTTGCTTTGCATTGACCTTGGGGCTAAACAGAAATGGAGGCCTGAAATTGCTAAACACAGAAGACTGTACAAAGATAAAGAAAATTTCTTGGGGACCTGCAAAGCAGTGAAAGGGAATACATTTAACTTAGGAGTGGTGTGGGCTATGTCTCCACTTTCCCTCCATCCTACAAAATCTTAAAATTGCTTTTCTTGCTTTTTGTTGTAAATAATTGATGTGTGAAGTGCTGACTCATAAGTCTGGGATTACAGGAAAGGAAACTTTGTTTCTTGGTTAAAAAATTCATTTCACAGCATAGGCAGCTTCCTCCAGGGCTGGCTGGCACACCCTGGGCCGCGGGGTGTGTGCCCTGCAGACACGGACGATCCATCAGGGGAGGATTTCCCAGGCACTGTGGTTCTGCCCGTCATTCTGCAGCAGGGGAACCCAAGCAATGCCTCACCAGGAGTGTGGCAGTCCTGTTTGGATGGAGTGGAGCACAGCAGAGCTCCCTTGCCTTGGTGCTGAAGCAGAGGTAGGGCCATGGAGTGTGCCAGGTCACATTTCTCTGTGCATCACTGGGACCCACATGGGCCTTTAGCCACCCTGCCCGAGCAAGAAGAGGTTGTGCTGGGGCTGCAATGTCCAAAAGCTCTTCCCTCTCCACAAACAGCAGACCAAATTTTGGACTTCCCCAGTTATTGCAGTACCAAAGTAGCAGTGAAGAGTGTCCCCAAAGCTCAGTCTTGAGCATAAATGACTTAATTCCTCAAAGACCTTGCCATACAAAGGAATAGAAGAAGTATTATCTGTACGTCACAGAAGAGAAGACACTCAGATCCTTGAATTTTTTTCAGCACCTGACCTGCACCGATTTCCCCAGCAGTCAGGCACTTGCACTCCTGCAGTGAGCCACACGTCAGTGACTCACTCCCCGTCAGACAGAAAGTCTGCAGCGCTGCAGCCAAGACAACTTCACTCTTCTGGAGCTCACAGAGGCACTTCTGTCACCTGGGGTGCCGTGACACTTCCCCTCACTCCCTTCAAGCAGCATTATTCCATCGTGTCTGCCAGGCACAATTTGCTGCTGGAATTCAGTACTTTTATCTCTGCTCTTTGATGGACACCCTTGTGGCATATTTGACTCATCTTCTTTCTAATATTGTCGTGACAGAATTCAACACCCCCTCCATTCTCCTCAGACGTTGCAGAAAAGGTGAATTTGGAAACTTCTTTCTCAGAGCAATTGATGATAACAGCTCCATTGTGCCTGACAAAGCCAGTCACAATCTGTGCTTTCCAAAGCCATAGGAATGTTGTTGCTGTAGCAGTGCCTTGTGTTGGCTGTGGCTGTGCAAGGTGCAAAACAGGGAACCAGGCTCTGCCCACAGAGCTTGCAGTCCTAACAATCATCCATACATTCAATGTTTACTATATAAATATTTAGCTAAAGAAAGCATCCAAGTCACATAAAAGCTCAGTGGATCACAAAGGTCAATGGGGAAGCAAGTTTTTCAGGAGATTGGGTTTATCCATAGAATATCAATTTGCAGAGCTTCTGTGTTGTAGAGAGAAGCAAAAGCTCACAGAGAGAGAAAAACACTTAAGATGTAAACCCCTCCTGGTGCAAACCTTTCCTGAGTAAAGCCTCCTTCACTTGTAAAAGGAGAGGAATAGAAGAGCTCCATAAGTTGAGCAGCATCTGCCTGTGCAGGGCTGACAGCCCTGGGAAGTGCTCAGTTCCTGTGGTATGGACACATACCTGAGAGGTGAGGCACAAGGGGAGTCACGGTGGCTTGAATTTCACATATCAGGACAAATTAGTTCATTGAGGATACACCAACAAGTACAGGTGCTGCTGTGGATGTGAACATGAGACAGAAAAAGAGATGGCACTTCAAAGGCAGCATTGGGAGAAAGCCCCAAGTCTTGCTCTTCTCTTGTGAGAAAGATTTCCTTGAGCTCTTGAAGCTAATGGGAGTAAGGAAAAGATGCTTCTCCTTACTCCTGATGAATGCTTTCCTATTTAAATGATAACCAACTCTAGAGTGAAGTGGGATGCTCCTATGCAGAGCCTACACAATAACAAGCTGTTTTTTTTTTTTAACAAGCAAAATTCAAATCACTAGAAAGTGCTTATGCACTCCTGCTACACTAAGATAAACAAGGACTCTCACAAACATGGGAACAGGGCAAGTTCACAAATCTACACCTATGTTAAGGACTCTTAAGGATCACTGAGGAACCTGCATCTGAAGGCTGTGAGACCACACTGTGGCTGGGCTGGAATTGCTGCTGTTCCTCTATGGCTGCTTCAGAGGGTGGTGGGAGGCAACCACAGGATCCAGCAACCACATCTCCTCTGTGGTGACAGGACAAGAGAGACAGATGTATGATTGCATAAAAGAAAAAAAGAAAAAAGGAAGAGCTTCATTTCCTCTTGGTCAGGCCATCTTTGTTAACCAAAATGCTTGGGGAAACTTTGGGTTACAAGCCGTGGGCATGGCAGTGGTGTGGGAGACTGAGCAGATCCAACAAACATTTTTTTGTGCTTTGCAGCTATGCCAGGGATGGGCCCTGACTCTGCCCTTCAGCCTCAGAGGACCAGGGAGCATGAGAGCTGGCCAGACTGCCTTGGGGTGACATTCTTTGTGCAAGTGACAGCTGGGTCCTGTTTGGAGACCTTTGCTCCCTGAGCCAAGGTAGAATGGCTGGGGTCTCCAAAATATGTACACATGATAAGTCTCAGTGTGTGTGTATAAGCACAGACATAGACATATGTACATGTGTGTGTATCTATATATATATGTGCATGTATACATATAAGGATACGGTTACCTGAGGCACACAGACTTTCTGAAAGAGATAGCCAACATGGAAGGATGAGTCCAAGAACAAGAGACTTCAGAGCAATCTAAATCCTGTTAATTTTTACAGCTGGAGGAGAGAACTCTTGATATGGTGGAACACCCTGTGTATTTGTACTGAAATTAACTTTCAGAAACACCATGTTGAACCAACACTAATGCAGTACTGTGACAATGTGTTTCAGCAAAGCAAAGGTTCTTTTCCCCCTGTCCAGCTGCAGCGTGGCCAGGCAGAGCTCTGTGTTATGTAAGATGGGAATCAGATGACTGATACAGCTCTTGCTCCAGTGGAGGACAGATGCTGCCAGCTGGGCATGTGAGCAGCCCTGCCTCTTGAGTTTGAAACAAGAGTATTTCAAAAAAGAACATAAATATAATATTTAAACATAAATATTTGGGGGGGTTAATGCTGTTGGTTTGGGGTTTTTGAAAAAATTATTTATTCTTGCTGAGAAAAGCTTGTGGTTATTGGGCTTTTACCCTGCACTTCCTCTCTGATGTCCTGTCTTGTTCCTACTGTAAAATACTGAATGCAAGATAATTCAAAACAAATTGTTTATTGTCATGTTCTCAGTGGCTGTCGAGGCATCACAGCCTTCTTTTCTAGCTGTCACCTCGCTCCTGTGAAGCCTGGACACATGAAACTTGTCTTAGGGAAATCCCAGTCTTTCAGTTTTTTACTGCATTTGGGATTACCTTCATTTGTAGCACACTGTAGTTTTGGTTTCATCCATGTTATGCAGGATTTTTTAAAAAGAATTCTAGTCAGCATCGGACACAGTGTCTCTTGGTAGGTTATAAATTGTTCTGTACAGCAAAGGAGAAAAACTGATTGTTCAGGAAGGGAAAAGGCTGGGATTCCTTGGCATGTGTTCCCAAGCTGAGCAATTTACTGTCTGTGTTGGTGCCCTGCACAGGCCACTCACACAAAGGTCAGCCCCTCATCCTGTGGTAACTCAAAAGCACAAACATTAAGCTACTAAGGTGTACTCTATAGAACTTCCTACACACCACATCACACACCTGAGGCTGCTAAAGCCACGTACTCTTTGTTGGCTGAAGCTCAAAAAAGCAAGCAGCACCTAAGAGGTGATCCCAGCAATTCCCTTTTGCTGCCCTCTAATTGATGTTGCTGCTCCCCATTCCAGCAGCTCCCAGGAGACCATGTAGTTTAATGGTCCTGGACACCTTAGCAGTGCCCAGGGACCTCCCATGTTCTCCTGCAAGTGTGGCCTTGCTGTGGCAGCTGAACGTGCTGGGTGACACTGTAGGTATGGTCCGAAGGGCAGGGGGTGCAGATGGAGGGGAAAATCCAAGGAGATACAGAGGAGACACTGGTCAGGGTAATAAACAGGTATTTTGAGTGAACCTTGGCTCTATTTTCCAAAGAGAGGGCTCCATGGAGGTCAGCAAGATGCCACACAGGAATTTCGGGGTGCTTCCTCCAAACATGTGTGGCTGCATTCCCGGCCCCTCATGGGGGAGATCCTGTGTCCCAAAAACATCTTGGCCAGCAGCACCTACAGCATGTGCAAACATTCCACCTCTGGGAAACACGCTGAGCTACTGAACATGCCTCCAGTTATTATAATGGAATTATAATGACGGGTAATTCTCCGATTGCAGCCTGGAAACAATGCTGGAAATCTCACTTGGAGACTGAAAAGCACGCAAAGGTCTCCCTTTGCTCTGTCAATACCATTTGAGTCCCACTGAGATCCCACCCAGCTCGGGCAAATCAAACCACATGCATTTCCTCCATCTCTGCGTGGTCTAGCAAGTGTCCTGAAAGGTCTGGTGTGGATTTGCAGCTTGTAAATACTGCATAGCCAGGAACCTCTCCTAAGGAAAGCAAGAATCCTCTGGAAGATGTCAAGAAGACAAGACTGCATATCACAATCATGTAACAAGGAGGTGGTGAAATTGCTATTGCGTTAGAGCTGAGCAACTCATGATTGCTCTGTCCTGCAAATGTTTTCAGTGTTTAAACGTTTTTCCTTACATGCAAATATAGGTGATGATAAGCATTTTTACAAAGAAAGTGTGGAAAAAAGCTCTGTGGGGGCAATCAACACTGGTTCATTTTGATAACTTCGAAGTGTTTTGTATTCAGCCATGTTTAAAAAAAACCTCATTAGCTTAAATTGTGAAATCAAAAGTAATTTTGAATGAAATGAATTTTTCCTTTCGGAAATGATAAAAGGGCAATCTCCAACCTTTAAAATACAATTCAAATTGAAAAATTTGCCCAGCACAACCCTTTCAGGGAAAATGCTTTATTTTTCATGTATTATCATTTTTGGGTGACAATACGGTTCATCAAAAACCTCTGCACCTCAATAATCTGCATCTAGGCTTCCCCTGATTGCATGGTGACTGTGCGTTGCCTAATTGTGTGTGACTAATACAATTTCATGTGCATTTCCGTGCACTGGGGATTCATTGTTGCCACATACCACCATTGGGAAATCTCTAAGCGTGTGTCTATGAAACAATGACAGGGAGACAAGAGTACCTCCTCTGGAGAAAAGACCTAGGAGGAGGCGGATGACTGGGAGCAAAAAATTATCAAGGCAGAACAGACAGAAAACAGAGCAGCTGTGCCTCTCCCTGGTTTGCAAGGCACAAAACCTCCTCTGTCGGGCAGGACTTGCTGGGACAGTGTTTGAGAGGGCCTATTTGGTGATGAGAACAATGAAACCTAAGCAATGCTTGAGAAAGGAGGGCACTGAAAGAGAGCTTTCCTTCTTAGGGAGAAATATCCTGGGTCCACAGGGTCAGGGGGACCACAAGTCCTCAGCAGCATGAGGAAGGCAGCTTAAGAGAGACTTGATCACCCAGGAATAGAAAAAGAGAGGAGAGGTACAAGTAAGCTCCAAGCAAGCTGCTGTCCTCAGAGAGAGCTGGCAGCCAAATGTTGTAGCAACCCTCCATTCAAAGCTGTTTGCATGGCTTGTACAGCAGGTACAGAGGGTATGGAGCCCTCTGACCAGCACCCAAACTCCCAAAAGGGGCACCTTTCCCACCCCTTTGTGCAGCAGCCAGGCTGTTGGTTTGTGAACAGGTACTTGTCACTTGGGGCTGCTGGTCCCACATCTCCATCCTGTGCTTATAGCCACCCCTGTGGTGGTGGAGGATTTCCAGGGACCAGGCATGCAATGGGGAGGAGGTACCTGATTCAGAATGGGTCCTGGAGGCATTTAGGAGATGTGTAGATGTGGTGCTTGGGGACATGGTTTAGTGGGCTTGGCTGTGTTAGGTTGCTTGTTGGACTTGATGATCCTGGAGGTTTCTTCCACTCTAAATGATTATACCATTCTGTGATTCTGTGCAGAGAAGAAATACACCTCATTTGATACTGGAGGGATGCTCATGAGTTCCTTAAGCAGGAGGCTGAAGTGAGTCACCATCTCACCAGGAACACCAGGGAGTCATGCCCCGTGGCTTGGCAGTGGGGATGTGTTCCTGCACAGTGGCACATCCTATCAGTGGGTTGGGTGAGTGAGAGGGAACATGCAAACATCCTCCCTAAAAGGGCAGCAGCTTGTCTGGTGCAAGTCTTACACATGTTCAGAAAACATCTTCTAGAAAGTGTCCCTCTGGGAGTTAAGGTATTTCTCCACCTGGTTTCGGGATGTTGGAGGTGTTTAATGGCACCTGAGGCTGTCGCTTCTAGATTTATGTCTTGGACTTGATTGCCTCAGTTTCAGCCCTGTGTGCCTGCTCACAACTGCACAGGAGGGGTAAATCTGAGTGTAGATCCAATTAAAAACACCAGGCATCCAGAAGCTGCCAAGAGGGCAGCCCTATAAATACTTGTGAGCAAGGGGATGCAAACAGCCATGTCCCAGGGGAAGTATCTGGTTTGTGCAGTGTTTATAAAACAAAAATAAATGAAACCAGCAAAGGTCCTGAAGAGTCCACCGCTCACTACTGCTGAAGGGGAGGGGCAGGAAAGCCCTTTGATGAAAACTTTAGTGAGAGTGACAGGTTTTCTCCTCCTGGCTGCTGTCCCAACCAAGCTGGCTGCTTGTGCAGGTGGCCATGGGTCATTGCCCTACCCAGCCTGTCCCCTCTGCTAGCCACAGACCCTGGAGAAGGGCCCTTTTCCTGGCCCCTGCCTACAGATTGTAGGCTTTACAGGAATGTAAATAGTGCATATGGCAATAGAGATGCCATAATTTTTATAATTGCTGCTAATGCTGCCTGAAATTAAAAAATTGAGATAAAAAATAAAACCTGTTCTGCAAGCAAGATGACAGGAAACGGCCTTTGCAATCAAACAGGAGGGACCCATCCCTTTTCCTCTTCTACTAGCCTCTGCTTTGTTGCCTACAACAGTTTCATTGTCTCAATTCAGCATTTTCTTCTTCTTTCTTATCCTTCCCCATAGACTTGGTATATTTAGTCCTTTCTCTCTACTCATCCCAAGTGCCCACAGTTACACTGATTGTTTATCACCCTCTTGATCCCCAAAGCCTTTCACTAACCACTTAGCTGGCTTCTTGCTTTTCAGATGTCAGAGTTCTTTGAGGCAAGGGCTCCCCTTTCTGAAGTGTCTACGCTGCTCCCAGCACACAGAACCCCAAACCCTGGCACCAGCCTGAATGTCTCTGGCATCTCACAGAGGGGTTTCAGAATCCACCACAATAGGCTGGCTAATGAACTTGTTGCTACAGCTGGGCTGGTCTCCTGAGACATCTCTGTGTGGAGGGAGTTCTCTTCAAGAGAGAGAGAGGATACACAATTTTGGATTGAATACAGGGCTCCAAAAAGGAAGGTGACTCATTGAGCCTGATCATTAGGGTGTGTGATGATATTATCTAATGAGGAAATGCTTGATGATGCTTTTAGAGACTGCAGAGAGCAGTGAACTGGCTGTAGAGGAAATCAGAATGTGAGCACTTTCGACATAAACAGTGTTCAAGAAATGGGATCTGAAATGTCTTTGGGGAGAGGAGCAGAGCAATTTCAACACCCTCAAGCTTGCATCAGGGTGTGTTGCTGCTTCTGTTTAATCTTAGTAGCTCACATAATTCTCTCCTTAAATAACCAGCTCTCTAGAATTCAGGACAAAGGAGTCTTGCCTGAAGAGAAAATATCATCTCATTTTTTTTTCCTGAAGCTTGTGTTTGTTGTCATTGTGTTTTTTTCTAAGTTGAATTGCGGATGGGGTTTTAATTAAAGGAAACTCTCAGGTTGGTGTAGATTCCAAATCAAGGTTTAGTTAAGCAAGGGGTTTTACAGACCCTCCAAGAAAAAGAGAAACATTTCAGCTGTTGCAGCTTTGTTTTGCTCTGGGTTTTTTCTTCATTTTTTTTGTTTTGCTTCTTTTTTAGAGAAATCTCCTTGAAATTGTTTGCTTGACTTCCTCTAAAGAATTTTCAGCTTTTTGCTACCTCATGAGAACCAGAGAGTGAAACCATGTAGAAACACCAAGTGGTAGTCCCCATTCTCTATTTTCTAAGCTGAGAAAGATGAATGAACGAGCTGCCTGACACATTTCTCACTCCTGGCACTACTTGTCTACGGCACCTGTGATATACCTGGGCAGTTTTCAGTAGGGGACCACAGTGGAGAGTATTGTCATGCCCCAGAAAAGTCAGTAGAAGAAGACTCTAAACACCTCAGAGAAAATCCTGTTTAACTGTATTCAGCAGGTGGGAATTTGGCCCTGATTATCTTATATAAGTCCTCAGCGTCTGATAAAGTAATTTATTCATCTAGAAAGCAATAGTGCAGAGGGAATAAAAATACCACAAATTAAAACTTGTCTCTTCCCTTAAAACAGCAAGAAAACTCTACCCTTCCTAAAGCTACAACACCATCAAATTAGGCTTTCTTTGCACACAAATTTTCAGTCTTATTTCAAATCCATTACAGATAGCAGTTTAAGCTTGTTCTTCATGTATTCAAATTAAACTAAGCTGACAGAGCACATACAGCCTCCTGCAGCCCTTTGACTAAATGATGTTAAACTGGTGTAATAGACTTGGATACTTTTCACAAGCATGGACTCCAACCATTGCAGCTCTGGGTGCACTTGAGATTTCACCTCTGTTTTAAGTAAGAGAAAATGAAAGGAGAGTAGAGGCATGCTCAAATGAAGGTTAAGGTCTTGTGTGAGCACTGTGGCAGCTGTATCTCTGATGCAAATGTCTGCAGAAATATCAGGAAACCCTGGTGCAGGTGTTTGGGAATCCAGACATAGTTACACCAACCCTTTTTTCATTCAGGGTTTTTTTTTTCCTCTTTTCTTCTGCTCTAACTAAATACATCTCTGGGCTTAACAGCACTGTGTGGGCTAAGGCCAGGCTGGTCTCAGGGCTGCAGCTGTGTGTATGTGCGTGTGTGTGTGTGCATTCCTTCTCACTCTCGTAAATGTGCAGCAAAAGTGTGAAAAAAGAGCAGCTGGCACATCTGAGAACGAAAATTGCAGTGGAAACATGGCATATTTTTTTAGATCTTGGTTACTGTGACACAAATCATGAGAGCTCCCGTCTTCTTAGGAAAGACTTGAAGCTCAAGTTAAACAAAACCTGGCCTCCCAATCCCCCATGACCCCAAGGCCAGTGACATCCTGGGGTGTTCAGAAGCCATAGACTGGGGTGTTTTTAATTGATTAAATATTTTAATTTATTAAATCTGCCCATCCCTCAGTCTGGTTTTATTGTTGGTATTCACACAAAGACAGGAAGTGATGAGGACACTCAGCATTTCTGCAGAAGAGGAGGCCAACAAACGCTGCCTTTCTGGGTCTCCTTTCCACGGTGTCTTTGCAAAGCCATTTGATGTGGCCATCAGGAAGGAAGGATGTGCTTCAGAGGTGGTAGCTGAAAACTTAACACAGCAGAAGAGCCAGTTTGAACTCTCTTCATAAAATATTCTTCTCTCGAGTGCAGCTGTGCTTGTAACAGAGATCGGCTGAGTCAGGAGAGCACATAAAGAAAAGCAGGAGCTCAGCTCTTCAGCTGCTAACACATCCCACACAGAAGGGGACTAGGTCCTTGCAGGTGCTGCACAATCTTCCACTGCCTCCTTGCAGTGCACCCTTGTAGCTGGGAAGGAGAGACAGACTTTTACAACTCTCACCTGGGAAAATTCACCAAGCAGGTTGGCTTAGGGCAGTGTTAGAAACCTGTGGGATGTTCACTCAGTCAGTGAGACTTTAGACCCAGAAATTTCACCTTGATATAGCACATTAAAGCTGGGCTGGCTCAAGGGACCTGAGCATAGCCATTCTCAGGCAGTTCTGCAGGAAAGACAGCACCCATCACCTGAGAACATCCCTTCCATTTTTCTTCTCCAGATCTTTATCACAATGAAGAGGTGGTATCCCCCTGATCAGGTACTGACAGACCAACTGGAGGAGAGTGGAAGGAGCAGGGAGGGGCAGAGCCCTTTCCCACTCTTCTGTCTTGGAGCTGGTGCTTCAGGCAAGCGTGGTGTGGTGGTACAACCCCAAACCCAGGAGATGGCCAGCAGAGATGTACCCCAGCAACAGCAGCCACAATCTTGCCTATCCCTCACAAGAATCAGTGGCTTTGGGCCATGGTATCCAATGCAAACCCTCTCACCAAGCCACTGCCACCGCCGAGGGCCAGCTCAGCCAGGGGACTTTGTGATCCCCCTCAGTGGCTCTGCCGGTAGGTCCTACATCCAAGAGAATAACAACGTAAGATCAGTCTTCCCAGTTAGATGAGACAGCAGAAGAATATATAAAATAAGAATAAGAATAATAAGTTTAAAAATAATAAATTTAGTAGCTTCTCAGCATTCCCCTCTTCTGTGAATGTGATTCAATGCTGTTGTAGAGAAAATAGCACTTAACAAACCTGATTTAGTTCTTTGAGGAGATTACAAAGTTGCCTGATAAAAGTAACTACGCAGATATGCTATACTTAGATTTTCTACAAGGGGATTGAGCTAAAACCATGACATCCTGCTTAAAAAATAGCACAGAATAGTATGAACCAGAGGATATGTGAGACAGATTGAGAGCTGGATAACTGACAGATCTCAAAATGTTGTTGTCAGTAAGGACTCATCACCGAACAACAAATTCCAAGCAGGTTTGGGACTCAGCCCTGCTTTGCCCCGCATTTTTTATCATCAATCTGGAAAGCAGTGTAAAAGGGTCACTGACAAAGGGCGTTGATACCCATCTTTGTGGCAAGGTGGTTGAGGAGGCAGCCAAGCCAGGGCATGGTGACTGCTGGGTAGGCAGGGCTCACTTGCAATGCATTCCTGCAGTCCAGGAGGGAGGAAGAGGGGAGGTTGTTCATTATAAGCAGGACTGGCTGTGACTGTAGCAGAGCTCCTGAAGGAGGGCTGGAGGTCGTTCTGGATGAGTGGTTCAGTGCAGAAACCTCTCCTGGCAAATGGGGGCAAGGGCTGCCTGGGATTAAGCACACAGTGAAAGTAGTAAGCAGGATCAGGGAGGTTAATTTTCCTCCACATAAAGCACTGAGACTAAAGTGGATAAGATAACACAACCAGGCCTGGGGCTCACATTTTAATATTCAAAAGGTGGTTAAAGCGAGGGCAGGAAAGAGCCACAGAAATGAATTAAGGAGTAGAGAAAATGCCTTAGAGCAAGATGTTGAAATTGTTCGATCTGTTTTGTGCACCCAAAGGGGGAAGTAGGGGAATATTGAAGGGTGAGTTAAGATCAGCATGTAAGTATTTCCATTGGATGAAAACAGAGAGTGCAACAGGGCTTTTCAATGTAGTAGGGAATAGCATAAACACCAACCATCACTGGCAAGAAGCTGAAACCAGACATATTCAAATTAGCTGCAAGGGGCACGTGTTTAGCACGTGTTTAGCAAAGAGGTGATCAACCACTGGAACAAATGACCAAGGGGAGGGGCAGCTTCTCCTTCTCTTGCTGTCTTCAGATCATGACTAGACACCTTTCTGAAAGAGATGCTTTACGTGAGCACAAGTAAGGGATAGATGGGTAAGAGCAATTGCTATTCATTCTATGGGTCAGACTGCAGCCTAATGATTTCCCTCCACCTAAACTCTCTCAGCCCTGATACCATCCCACACAGAGATGCCTTGTTCATGTGAACAGCACCCTAGGTCACCATAGTTAGCATCCCTGTTGCTTAGTGAACTTACATGGGAAGTCTATGCCAGAGCTTGACTGTAGAATAACCCCTGATTCCCACCTGAATGTCTTTACTTCAGACACTATTTTCCCTGCAAGAACCAAAAAATTGCATCTAGGTCATCCAAACTTTGCCCCAGAAACAGCCTCTGGGTATAACAATCGTGTGGCAGATACAGCATCAGATCATGCATTAGTGTCTCTGCTTGTAAAGGCTGTGCCCCCAAGGCATGGGCTAGGGCTGGGAAAGAAAGGTTCACTTCTCTCCCAACATGGACACTGGAGACTGATGGTCTGACCCTAAAGTTTTTGATCTCTCCCTCATCCTTCATCATTTAGGCAGTTCGTCCTGTTCAGCACTATACAAGGTGGTCAAGAACAAAAAATGAAGAAAACATGCTGTATTTTCACACCTTTAGCAGGGCTGGAGCAGTAACTGGGGAGAAGGGGCTTTACGTTAAAGTTCCCCTTGAGTTACTCACACGTGCATGCAGACTGCATTACTGCTGAATCACTTTTTAAAGAAAAACCAGCACATTATATGTGTGAAAATATAGCACTGCCATGGTCTATAACGTGTCACCAACACATGCAAAGAAGGGGGAAGCCATTCATGTGTGGCGACCCACTGGGCCTCTACATCATGTAGCCCTGAAGAATGTTTTACCTTCTGTATCCTGTTAATGAAAAATGTTAAATGAAACCCAGAGTAGGTACCACAGTTAAAAATAGCTATATAGTTTGTATAACAACATCTGTATATTTTTAAATATAAATTCAATCTGTCTCTTCTTTTCAAATCCCATCTCCCTGATGCCCCTCAGCAATGACCCAAGGTCTGTCAGTCTCTGCCTTCCTTCTCTGCTACCCCGAGGAGAAAACCCTCCAAACTCAGCAGGAAGGGGTCCTCAAGTTTTGGGTCGTGTTCCCTCAGCCCAGATGTGTTGGCTGGGCCAGTGACCACAGGGCTTTCTTGAAGCCCTCTCTGGCTGGTGAGCAGAGCGTGGGCTGGCACATGCTCCTTTTTGTGCCTTGGCTCTGTCCCTGAGGACCCCTCAGTTTAGGACTGGGGTGCTGGTTGTCTGCATTCATGATGAGTAAGCTGTAAGTCCCCAGCCAGCTCTGCTGAGTCCAGAGGCACCATACTGGTCATGGGACCCACTTCAGGAGAGAGGATGGAGTCTTCAAGCACCTCTATGTCCTAACAGGGACATATGATGGTTCTTGTCACCCACGAAACCCCAATTGCTTGTTGGATACCCACTACAGTCATAGTCTACTCAGTTTAGGGTACCTGGTTTAGCTGGAAGTCAGTGAGACCATTTTTTCCCAGCCATTCTGGTTCTTCCAAACCTCCTGGTGGACACAATTGCACTGCACAAGCTGCGTGTGCTAGCTGTACATCTTCACTATGGACTTTGCTCAGGGGTCATCAACACACAATGCCAGCCCTCACAGAGCATATTGCCATGGGATAGAGCTCATTTGGTGGGGTTAATGTGGAAAAGTTTGTGGTCTGAGACAAATCAGAAGCCTCTGAGTTCTGCCTGGGTGGGTGGGGAAGTCACCCAGGGGATGGAGATGTAGAAAGAGAATTGCTGCTGGTGCACAGCAGAGTCTGGGTTTCCATAGGACATTCTGGTCCCTGCTCAGCCCCCTCGTGCTCAGGACCAGGGCACCTGGCAAGGCAGGATGTTCTGCTCCACAGGGTAATTTTCCTCCGATGCGGTCAGGCAGGATCTGGGCCCTTCGTCCCACCTGTGCTTGTGCCAAGGGCCAGAGCACAGCACAGCACTAATCCAAGGCTGGTTTCTGGGACAGATTGTTCAGCCAGCCCCTAGTGCTTAATGCATGATCTCACCCAATGGCCTAGTTTTTCTAGTGATAGTGCTTTTCAGGAGCTTTGCAAAGCCTTTCATATAATCTAAGGGGTATCAAGATGTGAATCCATCCCTCCATGGTAAAACCAAGCCCCACTAAAACATCTTAGCCATGAGTAAGTGACAGTAGCTGATCTGACCTGTATGGCAGCTCTGACAGAATAATGCCAACAGTTCAGCGCCTGAGCTCATTATTCAAAATCTAACTTGCTAAGGTTGGACAAACATAATCTTCATTTGACACAACCACTGCTGTGGGAAGGCACATGGCAAAAGTGCCACAGGCCAGTGGACAGGGATGGGAGAGGGGAGGAGAGCTGGGGACAGTGCCTGGAATCTCTCAGGCTGCTGCCCCGACAGAGGGAAGATGGGTATGTGGCATTTTCCGCTGGCATGCAAACAGCTGAGCCTATCTGATATCTGGCACACAAGTGTTTGGCCAGCTATTTACCAGCTCACAAACAGATAAATATGCAGAGGAGGGTGCTCACAGCTTTCCCACAAAAGGGAAGACTGAGAAAGAAAGAGACATGGCAAAGAAAAAAAAAACCACAAGAGAAAAACAACCCTAAAAAAGAGAACAGGAGTGAGAGTTGTCAGTGCCCGCAAGCACTCGCAGGAATAATAGCAATAATCACTGTCATCCGTAAGAGGCTCTTGCGCCAGGTTCAGCCTCTCCCCCTCCCTCTCTCCCCTCGCCTTGCTGTCTGAGTCACTGGATCTGAGTCACACTCCTGTTCTATTCCTGTACCCTTCCCTTCAGCTGGGGATGTAGATTTGTTTTGGCTGGAACGATCTGGGCACAGGAGGGACCATCTGCTGCTAGTTCTTGCTTGCTTTGCTCTTGTTTCTTTCCCAGGGAAGGGAAGTGAGTGCTGCCATTGCAATAATTCAGAGGGAGCATGCTGGGAACATACACCCCTTACTGTACAGCCAAGGACTGCCATTTGTCATCTGAAGGCTTGTTATCCGTGGCTGACCCTGAGCAGTTGTCCCCACGTGCTTAAGCAAGCAGCTCTGACAGAATCACTTCCCTGCATATCAGCTCTTTCCCAAGGAGGGTGTTTTTCCTTTGGTCAAACCCCAAACAGTTTTTGAGGGAGCTGGGGTGGTTAGTACAGCCTGCACTTTGCTGTGATGAAGGAGAGGCACATGAAGCAAGCTGACAGCATGCAGGGACTTGCAGTCAGTGTGCACAGTGAATGTTATGACGGAAGGAGTGCTCCCTTCTGGTTTTCCCATCGGGAGCTGCAGCCATAGTCAGTGTGTGCACTCTGTCTTTTGCTGCAATAGTAGTAATTGGCAGTGGTGAGGAAATGCAAATGACTTAATGCCTAATCCACCACAACCAGTGTCTTGGCTGATTCCTGCATCCACATCCTGAATAGGAAAGTCAGCAGAACAAAGGTGTGTGAGGGAATTCAGCAAAGAGCTGAACTAATGATGCACTGGAGGATGGGCTGAATGAGCAAGAGCAAAGGTCTGGGAGAGAGCAAAGTCACACTACATGACAGGGCTTTCAGGACTGACCAGACCTTAAAGAGGCTCTGTGTCTGAGGCATCCCTCTGGAGGGATCTTTGAAGGATGCAGGAGTTGGAGACCTCCAAAGGAGAGGCTGCTCCTGCAAGCTGTGCTCAAGCATCCCAGAAATGAAGACCCCATGGTGAAGACTTGCCTTTGGAAAGCTTAATCCCAAGGCTGTGCAACAAAACCTAGTATTTGCTTGAGCTTTCTATAGGAGATACAACAGGAGTTGCTTCATGCCTGAAAGAGAGCATAGCAGTTCATGCAGTAACGAAGTCTGAATCCTGAACCCTCTGGAAAACCAAAATAAGCATCAAATCAGCATCATACTTTTCATTTACAGTCCACGGGGCTTGTGAATTTAACCTAAGCTCACAAAGCCCTGGAGCACTCTGTAGTGAGCAGTCCTGCAAGCCCTGAAGACACATCCATCTCCAGTGATACCTTCCTCGGTCTCACTCCTCACTGTGCCTCCTGAAAAATTTAGACTGTATTTCCCAAATTCTGAGAGCTTTAAAATGCTTTAAGCAGCCCATTCCAGAGTGGGGAGTACTCAAATGCCTGCAGATCAGGGAGCCCTCAGCAGCAGACTGACTGATGATAGCCACCATGCTAATGTCATATCCCCCGAGGATCAGAGGTGTCAGGCAAATTGATTCTCTGAAGAGTGATCTGGGCTCTAATTTCAGCACAGTGGCAGCTCTTTTTTGGGGCAAAGATGCTCCAAAAGCAGTTTGGAACGTTGCTCAGAGGGGCTAAATGTCAGCACATGCAAAACCACCGTCTCCACTGGTCCATGTGTCACATCAGCATCTAAGGCACTTAAAATGTTAATGCCTTTAATGGAGAGGGAAATCAAATTACCACAAGGATCAGACTAAAAAGGTCTGGGCCAAATTCTCTGCAGGTGGAGAATGTCTGCATCATTCCTAATGGAGCTGTGACGATGTGACTGACCCTCCCCATGAGTGGTGGCTAGACACTCACATCACACTTCCACCCAAGCTAACTCTCATTTGCTCTGGGTCTGAGTCATCTGCCCAGCCAGAGACAAAATGCTTCACCTCCAGTGGCTGAGATGGGCACCTGGTTGTTGAGGTTTGCTTTGCAGGTGTGCCCCAGCCAGGACCCCTGGCTCTGAAGGCTGCCAGCACAAGCCACCAAAGGACGGTCCCTGCCTCAAAAACCTTGTAGTGCATGCAAATACCAATGCAGGTGCTTCCTGACCTCTTTAGGGGCTGGACACCAGTTACTACAAAGAGGGAGCCTGGCAGGAGAAGTTCACAAGAGAGACAGGTTAATTACCCAGCTCTTGCTGGGGTGATGGTTTATTACTTTCAGTGCTCTTATTCAATTCCAGATTACACAAAACCACCCGATCTCCAAAGAGGCTCCTGTCCCACACCATGACTGACTCCTGCTCCCATCCCTGCTCCCAGCATAACCCTGTCCCAACAGAGGAACCCTGACCCCACAGGACTTCTGGGACTGACTCTGCCAAGTCGCCCCTCAACACCTGCCAGTTTCTCACAGCTGGAATTTAACTCAGATAATTTTTTCTGTTTTCCACAGCCTTTTCTGAGGGAAGTCTCTAAAACAGATGATTCAGAGAATAATACTTGACCACTTGCTTTGCCCATATCCGTTTGAGATGGCCACCCACTTCAGCTTTGTTCACTCCAAGAGACATGGAGGGGGAGTTTTGACCTATACCAATTAAAAAAGCACTTTAATTCCTGTTCTAGTGGAGTTCCTCCCATTCATGCAGGAGATGTTTCTTGTGTGCTCTCCACTGTGCATTATTTAGCAGGAAGGACGCCCAAATCCTCCCAAAGGTACAAGAGAAACCAAAGACCAGTCTGGGGTCTTCAGTGACATTGCTCTCCCCTTAATGCCACTTTCTTCCTTTTTGCATCCTCTCTCTTCTGTCCACCATAATTTCTCCTTTCCAAACCTCCAAAACATGAGGCTGATCACAATCAGCCCAAGGCAAAGTGTGAGCAGAGACAGCTGATCTTTGCCAGCCTGCATTTTTGATCCCAAGGACTCTGGGGATGATGTCCTCCCCATGTCTCCTTTTCCTAGGCACACTTCAGGACACCCTGGAATTGCGGTACATGCCAGTCACTCAGATTTACAGCTCAGCAAGTTTAACCTTAGATTCTCTGAATAATGTGCACACGTCTTGCTAAAACTGGTGCATTCAGTGAAGGCTTGACATATTATCTTATACAGCTGTATTAAAAACACCCTGCCCCTTCAACCATAATGGCCCAGGCACACATTATAGCTCTAACCACATGTCATAGCCCAGTGCTGTCCCTTAACTGCAAACCTCCCATCTGCAGATCTGCCACATCTCCAGGGCTGGGTTTGTTTCCAACTAAGAGATCTTGAACAACAAATGTGGGATAGGAGGAAAACGCATGAATTGCAGACCAAGAGGGGTACAGGCATCTAGTAATAGCCCATCTGCCCTGTGTTTGCCTCAGAATTTGCCAGATAAGACACACATGTTGACTAGAAAATATTTATTGTTGCTGCTGGCCCGAACTGACCAAGTGTAAAATGCACACCCTGCTTTCCCCTTCGCTGAGCCTTGACAGCCTCACTGCAGAGGGCTCCTCCTGTGCCAGAATTTTACCTGCTTATAAATATGCCTGATATTTTGGTCTCCCAAATGATGGGGCTAAGGGGATCCTCTGAGAAAAAGTCACCTTCATTGCTGCTGTGCTCTCCAAAAGCCGGCCCTGCCTCAGCAAGGCTGGACTCACCAGAGAGTCCAGAGCCACAAGGCATTTGCAAAATGTGTGTGAATCATCCAGTTTGCACAAGCATTTGCACATCAAGAGTGATAACATGCAGGATCAGCCTGATCCCTAAGAGCAAACATGGAGATCTGTGTCCCACATAGCCAAGGCTAAGGCTTTTCCCCAGAATGGCACACCACACTGCTCCTGGACACATGTGTGCACCTCCCCTGTGAACCTTGCCAAAACCTGGGCAGCAAAAAAAGTTTGAGACTCTGTGAAGCCCAGAGAGAGGCTCAGACATGGCAACATGGGAGGCAGTCCCAAAGCAACTCTGGCTCCTGCCATTTCCAAACTCCTCATCCAAAGCAAAGAAGAGTTTATCCTGATCTTTACCATCTGATGCACATTAAGAGGAGAAATTCGATACCAGTGTTCCCTGGGACTTGCACAGGATGCTCAGGATTTTATGGTACAGCACTTATAATTTCATCCTCCCAAAGAACAGCCCACAAAGTTACTGGAATTTATTACAACAAGATTAAACAATAATAAGAAGTTTTTAGAAGAGCCAGGATGAAGATGTACACGCTTTGAAATCTTGAACACTGAGTTGTATCCATAGCCCTGAAACAGCAGGAATCAGGAGGAATTCCTCCAATGAGACACAGTGATAACAAACTGATGCAATCCACCTCTAAGGCAGGACCAGTGCTTGGGAATCAGCAAAACCAGATCCTTTGTTTCTGAGCGATGACAGCCTCAAAGTTTCAATGTTTGTAGAGAGATGTTTTCACCAAATATGATACACAGTGATTAAAATAATGAGCTGGAAGAAGCTGAAGATATAATTGCTCCTTTTCCTCCCCTTCCCTGAGTTGGTCTGAGTGCTTCGTTAACTACCTTGATGAACCAATCAAGAGTTGGCTAAATCAAGGAAGGAGCAAACAAACCCTGGGAGACATCCCTACAAGAAAAGACATAATCTGGACACTGAGCTTTGAAGGCAAGCTGTATAATGAGAGCTGACTATATCTGAAAATCCATGTTAGCTTGAATGAACTTATGTAATAAACATTTATCACAGAACATATGTCACTGAGCACCTGCCAGACTTCAGGAATAGAGCCAACGCAGCTTGACTCGTATATGTATTAAAAAAAAAACAACTTGGCGGCAGGAGGCTGGCAGACGCTTTTACTAGAAAAATCAGAAGTGATTTTGAGAAGAGCAGAAATTTCCTGAAACCTCTCTCTCTCCATGTGGGAATATAGCACTTGGAAAAAGTAAGAGGCTGATCAAGCTGTGCTGAGTGGAGGGAGCGGGACGAGCTCCTCTGCTCATCCCCTCTGGAATTTGTTCCTGCATCCCCACTGCTCCCCTGCATGTGCTGCTGCCCGTGGGAAGTGTTCTACTGGGGCAAAGCAAAGAGCAGCACTGGACAGTGCAGGGCAGCTGCTGGAAGAACAACAAGCACAGGGCTGAGCAGGGCTGGGAAGGGAATTTGTGGTGAGAGGACCCAGCTCAGGGGGGAAGTTAGCACCCAAATCAAGCAGAATGAGGAGGCTGAGGGATGAACTGAGACTGTGGGTGGGAAGGGCGTTCAGAGCAGCAGAGTTCAGTAGAAATCACTACAGCAGAAAGACAGGGCAGCATAGTGCATGGGCTTGGGCAGGGTAGCATGAACCTGGTCTGGGATTTCCTTCCTGGGCCAGTGCTCCCTGAGGAAAAGACGCAGCACAGCAAGGAGCCAGGGATAGGAGATGTTTCTGTCTGATACAATAATGAGGACTGGGGCAAGCACAAAACTGTGCCAGGCATGAATTGCTAAACTTTGGACACAGGCTGGGTGTGAGAAGCTGGAGAGAGATGTGAAGCAAAGGTGACAGAGCCAGGTGAGAGAAGAGAAAGGGGACTGCCTTGCCTTGCCACTGATGGGCATGTCTGCACCAATTGTGCTTTGTCCAGAGCTACCCTGCTCTCTCAGGCACCCACAGCAGGGCACCCGTGACAGCTCTGTCCCTGCTGGAGGTGACAGACCCGGTTTCCCCTGAAACACAATTAACTGAGGCCATGCAGGAGATGAGTGGGACTGTCCTGCTCGCAGGCTGTGTGTCAGCAGTGCTGGAGCAGGCGTGGGTACCTCTGAAGGGCAGTGCCTGTGCACTGAAGCCAGACCCTGAATTTCCTGTCTGTTTTATCACTCTTGCAAACTGACGGTCAAGCCCAGCCCTGGGGAGCAGGTTCTCCGGGAAAGATGAGCAAGATTTACTTTGCAGCAGATGTCCTCTTTTTTTTTTAAAAAAACAAAAACTTGTTATGGGCTCTTCCTGGCACATGGCCTCAAGCCTGATGAACTCTGCATAGCTAGTTCAGGTTGAGGAAAGGGAGTTAGAGTAAAGAGCACAGATAGTAGGGAAGAAGTCTGGAAACAGGTATAGGATAGGTCCCCAGAAAGCTGATACTCCTTAAAGGGTTGGAGAGGAGAGAGATCAGCTGGTCAGACTGTCCAAACTGTACCTGAGTAAATCCAGACCCCCCCTTCCCTCCTGCTATCTAACTTCAGCACTTTTCTGACTGCCATTATCATTGCATCTGAGCACCATGGATTGTTTCAGTGCTTTTATCATGTCTTTTCCTTGCTGCAGGTGTCCTTGCTTTCCCCTGCAGCTATAAATGAAAAAAAAAGCCTTGGGAAAGATTATCAGATGATTTCCAACTGACCTTTTGGACTGCTGACCCTAACTGAAGTGACCAGGGACTTGCCACCTGACTATTAACTAACCATCTGCCCTGTGACTGGGCTAGAACCAAGGGCTTGGAAGCAGCCCAGCACGTGCCATGGGGGGTTTTGCCTGACCCCATTCATTTTGGTGGTCCTACAGTGAGTTAGACAAGTGTGAGATCAGATCCAGTAAGTGCAAGACTGAAAGGAAGCAAGGGGAAGGAGAGGGCAGAAGTGTGAGGAAGAGCGAGGAAGGGCGTGTTGGTGCTGTCCCTCTGCAGGGAGCTGCTGGCTGTTCAGAGGAGCCCAAGGCTGAGCAGCCTGGCTCAGACACTCAAGGCACACATGCCACTCGTTTGCCTCCCCAAACGGCTGATCCCAGCTGCTCCACGGGAAGACAAGAGTCTACCTGGAGAGAAAACCCTCACTAACCACCTGATGGTACAATGCTAAGGACAAATGATTCATTGTTATTGCAGCTCTCCCTGCTGCACTGAATCCACGGGCTTTCACTAGCTTTCACTCCTCCAGGCGGGCTCTGCCACAAGTGTGCAGCACTTACCTGGGTCACAGCTTGCTGGCTGGTCTTTGGTAGTGTCCTGGAGTCACACCTCTTGGGGTTTTGCCCCTTCTCTGTGGAAATGTGAATGCTGATGCTGTCAGTGTGTCAGATTCTGCCCTGTATCTCACCACATGAATTGCTTCAATAAAACCCTGCTAAAGCAGAACTGTGATGATTCATGGTTGTGCATTTCTTCCACAAGTGTCGAATGTAGGCTAAGATTACAACAGATCTGGCATTGATACCTGCTTAGATTCAGGGTCATTTTTATTTAAAATCAGGTTTAAAAAAAATAGTCTTGTTGAGGACTTGTGGAGGAAAATCATGTTTTGAACGGTGACAATAAATATATGGTGCAGAAAGGGAGGTTTTGCTGAAAAAAACTTCAAGAAACACCTTTCTCTCACCTCAGCTGCCAAACACCATTGTTCCCCTCACCTCCCCCTCTCCCCATATTTGGATGAAGAATGTCTGTTTTTGAGTAGCCAAAACTAAACAGAAGTTGAATTTCCCAGGTGGGAGCCGAGTTTCCTCAGCAGGGAGCTGATGTGGTCACCCAGTGTCCCCTTCCAGCAGCGCCCTGCTTGTTTTACCATTTCTGGAACTGGGTGATTAAAGGGCAAACCCTATCTTTCTGCGGTGCTGCACCGCTTGGAAGATGTTTTACTCATCTGCCTAACCATAACCTACATCGTGATAATTAATGAGTCAACACTTCTTTCTGCACATGACAGTGGCTGGAAACAGGTAAGGCACCGAGAGAGGCAGGAGGGTGACGCACCCACAGAGACACCCCCGGGGCTGACTCTGCACTCCCACCGCCCTGAGGTGTCTCCGTTGGGGGCTGCACACGTGGGATGGACACAGCTCACCCACCAGCTGTGACAAAAACACCCGACCCGTCAGCCCGGCGGGGAAAGAAAGAGGCATGAAAGCGAGAGGAAGTGGAAAAGATCAAGGCGAGAGTGTAAGACAACAAGCTCACCACCGGAAAACAATAAAAATAAAATTGCTCAGAAATAGCATAACTGACATGCAAAGGAGATCAAAACAGGCCCTCAAAATACCTCTTGGCAGGGGGCAGGGGGTGTCTATGGTGGACACCATGGGGCAGCCAGAGGATGTGCTGCGGGTGGCGGGCAAGCATTGGCTGTTTCGTGGCCACATCCACATCCTGCCTGGCTCCCCAGATTCTGACCTACAGGTCTCTGGAGGCTTTGGTCTCCTGGGACATGAGCAGCACTTCGTGCCTCCCCCAGGGCACCAGAGCACACGAGTGCTGCTGATATCTCTGAGCCAAGGGTGGTGTAGGGGCTCTGTGGGAAGCAGGTGCTTTTCCCATTTGGCTGAGCCCCACTTGTCCAACCATTCCTCTGGTGTAAAGAAAAGAACTTGGGTCCTGTTCCACTTGCCCCAGCACAGATTCAGAGCACGTGCTGTTTACATAAGCAAAGGGACTGGGAAGAAGGGAAAGGAGAACCCAGTTCTTCAGAGTTTGCTTTACTGGAAAGGACAACTGCTCTCAACTTGCCTTCATGAGAGTGCTAAAGTCTTAAGCTGCTGAGGCATTAAGCATGCTTTGACCTTTAAGCAAAGATAAGGCTTTGAAACCAGCATTGTTTTGCTGTAGGTTGCTCCTCTGCTTAGAGCTGAGCACACTCTAAAGCCTTGCTGTGCTGTGTCCTGACGTGTTTCAGACTGCTGTGAGCACAGCACCAGGGAGCAGGACCATGTCCCGTGGGCCCATCTCTGCTGTGCTTTTGCCCAGCAGAGTGACCAGTAGCATTCAACCAGTTCTTCTGCCTGTCTCTGAGGAGGTTCACTCTCCTGAAGCTCCAAGCACAGCCTTGAAGACATCACAGCTGGGGCACTGTCCCCCCACAGATCCAGAAAAATATGCCTTTCACTCCTTGTACAATAATGAAAAGCAACAGAGAAATCACTCCAAGCATGGATAGATCTTCAGAGGAGTCCTTTGGGCTAATCTGCCCAAACTTGCAAGACCTAGTTGCAGGCTTGCGACTGTTCTGGCAGCTTTCCAGCTCCCTGTGAATCAGGGAACACTGTGACTACCACTCAAGGACAGCAAACTGTTTAAAACATAGTACCATATTCCCATCTGGTGCACTGAAATGCATGGATGCCCGTGGACGTGTTATTCTTCATTCCCTCTATAACAGAGCATGGGATACAGAGTTTTCTCCAAGGAGAAGAAGGTTGAATGAACACAGCCAGGGAATGTCATTGTGTTTCTTGAAAGCATAAAAGGTAGGGCTAAGTACTAGGGATTAATTATTATAGCTTAATGATGCTAGGGATTTTTAATATTATTATTTCTGTGTGTTAGCCAGGGCCATGGCAACAGGAACACCAGAGGACCAGCTGCCTGGGCTGTGCCAAATGAAGGTTTGTATATGGGTTACAAAAGTCACTGGGACAAAATGCTGATGAATATGGGACAGCTGGGCTGGAGTCCACTTGGGTTGGCAGCAGGAACTTCCATCCTGTGGGTCTGGACATTCTTGAACAGAGCTGAGGGTAGTTCTAATCCTAATGCAAAGGTGCCTGCTGGCCTTGAAACAACTATCCAAAAATGGCCAGTCGACCTCCTTGGTCCTGCAAAAACACTGTCTGCATCAGGACTTTGGTACAATGAAACACGAGTTGCTGGAATTTAATTTTGCTGCCCTGTGTGATGAAATGGGGGAGCTGGACACTGTCTGCTCTTGCTCCTTGAATACCAACTCATGTTGCAGTAAAGTGGAAGTAATAAGCTCCTAAATGTGAAAGGACAAAATTTTTTTAATTCCTGGTTTCAAAAAGCAAGAGAGAATTCTGCCCATGTGTTGAAGGAAGTTTAATAAAGGTTTAATTAAGTGCCTCAATCTAGATTTAGATGTTCTCACTTCTAGTGCTGGAGCTTGGAGCTGTTAGTCATTAATACTCATCTCAGGTAACTTCCACCACCCTCAGCCCCTCACCTGACGCATGCACTCACTTGACAAAGATTGCTGATATCCTCTCTGAAAACTAATGAAATCACAGCGTGATATTTTGATTTCAAGGGCATCAAAGTGATGCAAAATAATGATGGAATCAGGAGGTTCTGATACCACTGACACAACACAGCTCTTCTTGTCTCTAGATCTGAAAGCACCTTGAGAAGGAGATCCGAATCACGCCCCCTCTGTCCAAGAGAAACTGAGGCACAGTGCTTTGCAGAGATGCAACCAGCAGGTCTGGGATGGAGTCCAACTGCCCTAGCCCCAGGTCAACCTAACACTCACTGACCACACTTCTCCCTAGAACAGAGGTGGGATCTGCCATGGGCAGGAGATCTCTCTGTGTATTTGTGGGTACACAGGTTTTACAGAGAGAAGGATCCCAAACACAGTAACAAACAAAGAGGAAATCAATTCAATGGTCAGCTGGGAAAGCAGGTCCTTCCTTGGCTGCTTGGAGTTTAAAGGGCAGCAGTGGACACAGGAAAATGCTTTCTAAAGGCTGGAACAGTAACCAGATTTCTTCCTGAGATTATTTCACAATATTTGTAGCTCTTGTTTGCTGCACAGGAGATTGGGTAGGCAGAAAGGCCTGATCCCCATTTTGTACTTTTCAACAGAGGAGAGTGCTCCCGACCTGCAGAAGGCTGCAGGACTGCTGCAGTAATTCACAAATTACTGATCTTCAGCAGAACAGAAATGATTCTGTATGTTTCAATAGAGTATTGTGAAAAATTGAAGGATCATTAGCAAATCTTCTCCATATGGGGCTGGCAGTATACAGCTAAAGAACAGAAGGCACAGGTCTCTTCAGGTTATTAATAAAAGCAGCAAACATTTCCTTTGCTTACTAGTCTGAGTATGTCCAATTTTTGTTGTGGGAACAGTGCCATGCCCTGATGAGGATTATTACAGGCATCACTTACACATGTGGAGATCCTGCTGCATCTGGGAAAGGTTTGCCTGCTCCCCCCAGAGATGCTCTGGATTGCTGTGAACCTGAACCTCAACCAATCAAAAGCATGTTTTTCCCCCTTCTTCTCTTTTCCCTTCAAGGCTGGCAACACAGAGCTGCTGGAGCAGACACAGTGCTCCCCAAAGGTGATTGCCCCAGCCAGCACTGGGATCTGGGGTGCCCAGACACCCCGGGAAGAAGCAGAGCTCGAGGGAGATGCAGAACATGCAGTGCCCTGCTGCAGTCACAGCTGCTGAGTGTCTGTGGCTCAAAGCCTTCCCAGGTATTTATATAGAGAGGGTATATATCCCTCTCCCAACAAGTCTCTCAAGATGACTACACTGGTGAGAAGCATATCAAGATCTGTGAGGCTTTGCCCCTGTAAAGTAGTGGGCTTAAGGCTCCAGGTTTGTTTCAGCCTCTCCCCCTCCCTCAGCAGCACTATGACTGAATCAAGGTGCCTCTCAGCCAGCTTGGAAACTGGGGCACAAAGAGAAGTGACTCACTCCATAGCTATCTACCAGAGACTCTGGCTATGGGACAGGAGCCTTGCAAGAAAACACAATTTTACATGAGCAAGGTCAGCAGTTTTCTTCAGGCACTCAAGCCTGGGGCAACCCCTGTAGCTGGCAAAGTCCTCCTGAGCCCACAACCCCACCCTGAGCCTCTCCCAGCCCAACAGCTGTGCCCTGAGTGAGGGAAGAGGAGGGTGGCATGGTTTGGAGGCTGCCCACAGCCTGTGGAGCAGGTAAAGCCATGCCCACCTTTGGCCTTGGGCTCCCAAGACATGACTTGCTCTCCACAGTGCCACCGCAAGTCAATAAGCACTGACTTCACAGGAATGGCCTTGCCACAGAGCAGGGACCTGATTTTCTCACATCTCCATGGTCCTTGTGCCTTCTTAGAGGTTTCAAAGTCATTTGACTCCCACCACTGAGACAGGAGGTGTTTTGGTGTCTTGAGTCTTATCTGTAAGGCATTGTCTCCTCTTGCTTTTGGTGCCAGCCCAAGCCTCCACTGGTGCCAAAACTGACACCATCAAGAATGCTCCACTGCTGCTGATTGCCTGGGGATCCCAGGCCTCAGGCTTTTTCTCTGACAATTCTACCACTAGATCAATATCTGTGCTTGAACAAGAGCAGAGCGCTCAGAGATACTTCCAGATTCAAATGGGACCCTTGCCAGTAATGGAGAATCCATCACAGCTCTCCAAAGCTGTGCCAGTGTTTAATTAAGCCTCCTGATAGAAACACATTTTATACCTAATCTGCATTTGTCTGGCTTCAGATTGCAGCCACTGGATCCTGTTTTACCTCCCATAATTGGGCAGGCTTGGTGTCATTCCACTCCCATTCCACATTACCTCCCAGCAGGACTTCCCTGGACCAGGGTTACCCCAGGTATCACTTTTCCTTGCCCAGAAATGTTGCCTGGGTGGAGGGTGAGGGTTTCAGTCTCTCATTTGACTTTTCAGATGCCAGGCAGCCCATTCAGAGCTGTGTGGGCACGGGTGAGGGAGCTCACACGTTTCCCCAGGGTTAGACTGACCATGCATTTCCTCTGGATACTCTGCACGAGCCCAGTTTGCTCCCCACACCTCAGATACGTCGGAGTCTCCCTTCAGCTCTTGCAGAGACCAGGACAAAGCTGAGAATTCACTCAGTGCCCTTCACTTGGTTTACTTCTTCAGGAGCTTGTTTTTCTCTTCGCCTTCTCTGCACCCTCCTGGACCACATTTTCCTTTGAGGGATGGAACTGGTGCCCATCCCAGAATTGCCTGGCAGAGAGACCTCAGCTGCTTGGTCCAGCTCCTGCTCTCCTGCATCCCCTTCCTAACACCCTGCTCCTCCCAAGGGCAGCCCCTGCCTCCTGCTCTCCCTGCCTCTGCCTGGTTTCTCCCATGGAAACACAGCCCTTCACCTTCCCGGCAAAGCTGTGTCCCCAGGGACACAGGCTGTTTGTCAGCCTGATGGATTGATTCAGTTTGACTTCCTCCTGCTCATTTATTCAAGTTTCCTAGAAAGCCTTTTCCACTGGAGGCTCCCTGAGCAAAGCAGGTGATGTGTCCATGCAGGTGTACGTGTGGGTCTGTGGGCTGGGGGAGCTGCATCCCAGACCCTGCTGCTCCCCCCAGCACTGCCAGGAGCTGTGCCAGCCCCGTGCATCCCCACGGGGAGGGCTGCAGGGATCTCGGCATTTGTAGAATGAGCATCTGGGAATGTGCATCTGATCCTCAGAACACGTGAACGGGGGGCTAAAAATAATAACCAACTGCTGCTCCATTCCTCGGAAGCATCTGGGAGAGTTTGTGCAGGGAGGAGCAGCCATCAACATCTGACACTACCCAGCAGCATCCCTCTGCTTTGCAACCTGGGTTTGTACATGTAAAAGAGGTCAAAGGCTGCAAGCTAATTTTTTTAAAGGGTTTTTCTAGGGAAGGGCTATGTTGTGAATTTTCTCCTACTTTACTCATCTGCTGCTGTCCTGGCCTAATGAAAGATTCCCCAGTTTTGCACTTGAAACCTCACTTGCCCTTTGCAGAGGAGCTGGCAAAAGTGCCCACTGTATCAGTGAAAAGGTGTCAGTGTTACAGGGGGAAGGATGTGAAGACCATCCCTGTGAATATGAGCAGAGAGCACCTTTTGAGGGCAGTCAGTGCCTTCCCCAACAGTGATGAGCAGAGTCCAGCTGTAGCAGGTCTGCAAGATTGCTGGTGGGAACAGCCACTGCCTTGGCAATGTAATTTTGTACTTTCAGTAATCGCCTTTAGCTGTGCCACTCTTTGCAGTGGCACTGACGGATCGTGGGCAACAGAGTCAAAGAAGAGTCAGTTGTGGTGACAGCTTTGTCTAAACTTGCTTATTCTGTAGGGTTTCTTGTCCTCACTCCTAATACAAAAACAGCTTTACCCAGAGATTTCTTTCAGTGAGCAAATACCATTTTCAGCCAAGGAACAGCAGCAGCATGAGGATCAGGTGCTGCACATCTCAGGGAGAAAAGCTCAGCAGTAGCCAACACAGCTCACACCTGGATTCCCTGTGGTCCTTCAAAAGGGCTGGGCAGCTCTGGAAAAGCAGAGTATGATTAAACCTCCCTGTGACTTGTTTCTTCCACTGTAAAATCAAATTAATATCACTCCTGTATTTTTTGGCAGAAGGTAGGCAAATCCTGCACAGGGATGCGGACAACAGTACAGCCCAGCACTGGCCCTTGGTGGATACTGATTCAGCCCCATGAAGGGGGTTTGTTTTCCTTTTTCTCCATCCTTCAGCTGTCTCTGCTGCCTTAGGGGGCACTAGAATGAGCAAAGACTGAGTGGTTTCTCTCACAGCCTACAGATCAGAGAAGTGAGCAAGTCCTAGCAGCTGTTGAACAAGGAGAGAAATGTTCCCTCCTGTACCAGGAGGAACATGAGCAAGGAAGGTATCGAGGAGCAGAGCATTTCCACAACAGGTTTATCACAGATCCTCTGGCTCCCCAAATCTAGTGCTGTAATATTTCAGGCTTGCAGATGGGATAACACCTCCAGGACCGGGCAATTTATGGTTTGTGGGCTGCCTGTGGCTCATAGGCTGTTTAGAGCTGGTTCCTGTGCCAGCAGGCAGCAGTGGCTGTAGGTGGGCTGCTCTATAATCCACACCCGTGGCTGGAGGCAATGGGAATAAACCCATCAGAAACTATTTGCTGTGTCACACAGACACTGGATGCTTGTCCCTCCTGCTTCCCTAGAGAGTCAAATGGGCCCTGGGAGCATTAACCCCTCCCAGCATCCTAGAGATGGATTGGCACCTTTGGGATGACTCCACTGCCATGCAAACGAGCATGAAGGTGCCCCAGCTGAGACCTGGTTTGTACCAAGAGAAAGACCAAAACAATACCTGCTACATGGAGCAGTGGGGTGTGTGTGGTGGTGGGAGAGAAGGGATGCATTGCAAGAGGGACTCAGGACCCCCAGCCTGCTGCGTTTGACTTTCCCAGTGGGTAGGGAAATGTCTGGCTGGATTGCAGCTGTAACCACCATCAGGATGTGTCAAGACCATCCTTGAAATCCTTGTGTGAAATTGGGTCTCCTGGGAAGCCAGCCAGGAGCACAGGGTATATAAATGTCGTGGCAGGTAGTGAGCAGCTTGACTCACACCTGGGCTGGGTCTCCAGGCTGCGATAGACTCCCACCTTGGGTGGGTCAGGGTGCAAGAGCCAGGTTCTGTGTCCCAAATTTTGAGGCAGTCTGGATGCATCGCTGGCAGAAGGCCGTGTGGGGCAGAAGACAGCCAGCAGCCTGGTGGAGGAGACTCGGCTTGGCAGGGAGATCAAGGCCCTGGGAGTGGGAAGGAAAAGGAGAGGAACCAGGAATGAGAACTGGGCTGGGATGGGGTGTGGGAAGCAGCGCTCAAGGGAAACATCTGAGAGTCTTTCTGTGGGAGGATGATTTGGATTCCCCTGGAGCTGGCAGACCCATTGAGCCCTGATCCAGATGTTTCCCGGCAGGCCATGAAGGCTCTGCAGCATCCCCACCCCTGAGTTTTGCTCTCAGCAGTACCCAGGGGAGCTGAGGAATGGCAGCAACAGCTCTGCAAGCTTTGGGACCTCCCAGCTGGTAGGAAACCCTGTGGAGGAGAAGCTCCATCTTTCCCATTTGCCTTTTACAACCGCAGATCCAGCTCCTGGATACTGATCCTTACATTGAATGGGAAGGAGACAGACTGGACAAGCACAAGGAGTACCCAGGGCAGTATTGGAGCACCAGGGATGGGAGCAGGAGGGCTATTAAACATAGCTCTGAGTGGTGTGGTAGACTCTGACAGCTTAATTGCTGAGAGAAAAGAGAGGTGAGGTCAGGATGTGCAAGTGACCGTGGCATTTCTGCTGCGTGTGATCAAAAACTGTGTATTTCTCCACCACTTTTCTCCTTATTCTTCCAGCCACCAAAAACATTCACTTTTTATTTGTAAGTGTAAATCTCTCTGCATTGGGAAATCTGCTGCTGACTCTTGGGTTGGAAACCCTACGCCCTTCCATGCTTCCCGGGAGGGTGGTGAGCTCCCTGCACATGCTATCTCCTCTCCCATCAGCTGTGAATCATGGACCATCAATGGCAGACCAAGCAGAGGGAGAGCAAGAGGTAATTAAATCCTCAGGGAGTGCTGCAGCCCTCTCTCTGTGCTAAGCCCGTAGAGGTTTTCATTTTTCATTAAAAAATCCCCAATTTCCTACTGAAGAAACAGGTGGAAAATTTCCGACTACGTAGTCCCCGACCTGTGGCCAAGCCACAGATCTGCTCTTGCTTCCTGTGGCTCCAAACTCAAGCGCCTGTCTAGGCAGGGACTGGTGCTCAGAGCTGAGCCTCTGGGGGTGCTTCACCAGATCAGCCCAAACCACAGCCCCCACCAGCAACACCATTCTGCTGCGTGTTCCTGAATCCAGATCATCCAGTCCCTCCCACAGTGCACCCCAGGAACAGCTCTGCATGGATTTACACCTCTGCACAACATGAATCATGTCCAGCCAGTCTTGAGCTGACCCTTGCAAGGAGCTCCTGAGGCATTGCATGAAAATTATTTATGGGTGGTTTTTATTGCCTGTAAAAGGATGTAGAAATCGGGCAGCGCCCTTGTGGTTTTCTTCTGTCAAATTATGATCAAGGTTGCTATTTTGCTGCCCAAATATTTAAGCGTGAGACAGAAATCTTTACAAGGGCTACCACATTCCTTAGATTATCTCTATTGGTCCTGCCTGAGCCTATAAATACTAGAGGGACTACCAAAGTAAATAACACATTTGTCTGCACATATGTTGCTCCAGGGGAGCTCCTATTTCCTGCACCACGGAGGTCAGTAGGTCAGGGACCTACTTGCAAATCAATAGAAAATTACCTTTCAAGTGACACCTGCATTAACCTTTGATTCTTGTTGGTCTAGATGAGGTTAAGGCCACCAGTCCCTATAGGGAGAGTCTTCCATTGCGCCTGTGATTTATTTGCATTATGATTTATTTGCATTATCTGTTTCCCTCCTTGATCTTTGGAATTGCTGGCACAGTTCCCACACAGCATGCAGAGCCATTTCCCTGCACACTGGTTGGGAATGGCAGGAGATACACAAGGCTGTGCTTTTTGCTGGCAGGTGTCAGAAACAATAAGGAAAATGTATATGTTTGGAAATGAAGAGAAAACTAAAACAAACTAGAGGAAGCAATTATGAAGACTCACTTGTCAACATAAATATTTTCTATCGAAAAGTTGTGTCCTGAGCTCAGTCATGAATGACAGCCATAGGTCATTGAAAGTGAATGAATTGTAAAAATCAAAATCACATGTCATTACAGCTGAACTAGAAAGAAAATTGCTGGACCCTACAGACTCCAAACTTGTGTGACTCACTGGTTATCTTCATCAGGGCCAGGTTCACACCTTGTATCTTTTCTAGATTGTGTGAAGAAATCAGACTGGCCATTTCATGTTTCAAATCTGCTTGTTTCTTTTGCTGTCCATCCCTTGCATTGCTGCAAGGCTGTGCTGGTCCATCAGGAGCAAAGAGCTTAGCAGAGCATCCTGTGCTCACCTCAGCTCTCATTCTCCCATGGCAGTGCCAATGTGTTACAGCTCACCTCCATCTCCCCTGGCCAGGACTACATTTAGCAAAGGGGTCATGGTCCTGCACTGGATGTATCAAAGGGGTCCTTGGACCCTGTGCCAGATGCTTTCTCCATAAGCCAATTAATGTGGGAATTTGGCTGTGACCCCTTTCCCTCTCCCCTCCCACAGAGGTTCTGAGATACCCCTTTTCTGAGTATTATTAGGCTTCAGCTGTCACGCAAGGACTCCTGGGCACAGATCTCTTTCCATCACTTCAGATGCTGTTTCTCACTGTATAAGGTGACAACATCTTTTGTTTGTTTCTAATTCCTCCTTTGCATCCCAGAGAAATGCTACTTGGCTGCTTTGCTGCTGGTGGAAATCCTTCTGCAGAGCTCTCTGCAGAGATCAGGGATGTGGTGATCATCGGAAAATCACTGACGTGTCTCAAACAGCTCCTACAAGGGCTGAACTCCCAGTCAGCCCGAGCAGTGCTGTCAGGGTGTGCAAAATGCCCAGTGGGCCTGATACAACACTGAGCAATGCTTAACTGGCAGGAGAGCACTGTGTCCTCAAGGCCACCGTGGTGGTTTGACAAAAATCCACTGGCACAGGCCACTATTCTGCCCCTGCCACCCTTCTTTGGCCCATGGGAACATCGTGGGTGCAGGGGGGACACACAGCTCTCTGACGCTCAACTTCCTCTTGCTCTGGGCATGTGCATTTTTGGCCACTGGCTTCTGATTGTCACTTGGGACCTGTGGGTGCTTCTAGAAAGCAATTAACAGCCAGAATTAAAGTGGGCAGACCATAGGACTTGGCACTCTGCAGTTGGCAAACACTCCCTACCCCTCTGGCTTACTTCAAGCCCTGAACCTCGCTGATTGTATCCTGTTAACAGGCTTTAGTCCTGGATGCCGTTGAGAGCCTGCCAAGCACAATCTGTAGGATGTTTTAATTGGAGCAGAGAACAGTAATAAAAAGACCTTTGCCCGAGCCCTGCAGATGAAGCTAACAGGAGGGGAGGACCGTGCCGCTGTTGGGTCACTTCCCTTGAGCTGTCCTTGTTAGAGGGAATGGAACCAAGGTCCCCATGTGCTTGCCAGCCATCTCTTCTGCCCGGCCGCTTTGTGCACAGCACAAATGTGCTCTGGGCACCCAAAGCCACCCAGGCACAGCAGCACTGAACAATTTGCTGTGGCTGCCTGGAGCCAGGGGGGCAGTGGCACCCTGCAGGGTCTCACTTGGGAGGCTGGAACACCTGCCTGAGGCTCCAGCACAGGGATGGGAGGTTAAGACATTCCCTTCCTTCAACTGCCATGGGAACAGATATCAAGAAGCATCTAGAAAAGAGCTTGCAATGTAATGTCCTCCCCAGACCACTTACATTCAAGTGATTTCACTTTTCAAGGATCTTCCTGGGAATCTAAGGCGACCAAGTCATCACCTCTTTATGCCACTTTTGAGACACCCACCCTCAGCAACTGAAGCTAAATCACAGAACAGGGCTGGACCAAGCCTGTGCTTTGTCCCAGAGGTTCTTTCCCAATGAGACTGCTGATCTGCAGCTCTGCTGGTGAAAGCTCAAGCACCGGGACTGCTCTTCCACCTGGGAGCCTCGGCAGGCAGCAACTGTTTCCTGCTTTCCACCCTCTTTCCTTTCAGTGTCTGCTTTGAGCTGCTCGGTGTTCTTGCTGTGCAACATCACACAGCACTTGCATTCTGCTTCACAAAGGGCTGCATTTGCACGGGAGTCAGACGGTGCCCCTCCAATCTGCTGACCACATGCTGTTCAGTCAGCAGGAGAACACCAGGGGGATAGGCTTCAGTATGGCAGCAATAAAATCAGTGTTGCCACAGATTTCAAAGGAGCAGTTGCCAGGGACCAGCTTGTCCACACAGTCCCTTGAGGATTGGGATATGTGGTCACTGCGGGCTTCACCAGGCCCTGCAGGTCCCATTTGGGCTGGAAACAAGGTCAGGAAGAGATCATCCTAGATTATATGACTGCAGGTCAGAAATCTAGTCCTGGTCCCCCTCCCGTAGCCCAGCCCTGCCTGGGCATCCTTACTGACGGGTGGCTTGGGGGCAGATGTGGCAGCACGGGGTGGGGAGGGTGGAGGGTGTCAGTGTGGGGGCCCAGGTCACAACGTCCCATCCATGCTGACTGAAAGCACAAAGTGTCACCCGCTGCCACGCACCGGCACAGCGGGACCTGCCGAGGGGGAGCGCGGCTGAGGGTTCGACTGGGACCTCAGTTTCACTTCCTGCCCTGTGTGGGGAGAGATCATTAAAAATATCTGACTAAGGCAGACTTCTCTGCTCTCGGTATTACTAAACCCTCCCTGTTCCCCAGCCCCCTGCAGTGACAGCAGTGTGGGCAGAGCTATTTCACTTTCCCCTGGTTTGCAGGCTCCCAGGTGGGCAGGCAGGTGTACAGCACTGCACACCTCCTGGCCTCTCCCAGCCTTGCTGGAGCATAATCCTTTCTCCAACAGACATTGGGGGCTTTTCCCCAGCATCTCAATGGGTCACAGCTTCTCAAGCCTCAGACAGGTCTGATACCAAGCCAGGGTAATGTGGATGATGCTGAAGGATGATGCATCAGGTGGGGACAGGTCCCAGGGATGCTCAGAGCAGGGGAAGGTTTGGGACCCCGCTTGCCAGGCACAGCAGAGCTGGGCTGCACAGCTGCCTCCTGTGTGGGGCTGCAGGGAGGGAAATCTTGACAGTCTCACTCTTAGCCATCAACAGATTGATCACAAGCTGATTTCCTCTTGGATTAGTATGGTTACCATGAAAGACACAAGCATTTTAACATCTGCCCCTACAAGTGCAATATTTGCTTTAATGACCACGTTGACTAATGTGCACAGTACTTTACAAAGCTGTAATATGCCTTTTCTTGCCAGAGTAACTTGCACCCAGAGCACATACAGACATTGCAGCTTAGAGGAATGGTGGTTTGTAACTTGATGTATCCTCTTACCCACGTACCAGGTCCTGTGGTGCAATTAGATGCTCCCTTTTGCAAAGGCAATAGTAATTAATGCTTGTGCAGAAGCCTGGGAGTTGGGAGTGGGACAGGACACATGATGTGAGCTAAAGCCAGCTGAATGGCTATCAGAAGTTCATATCTGAAACAATCAAGAGAAGGCACAGCAGGTCACCTGGAAAGACTGTTTTTTCTTGTTTTTCCGCTTTTGTCTTACTAAACCTTTTATTGATTTCACCGCAGATAAAGACATGAACAGTACACCTACATGGTCTGTCATGAAGGCCAATGTTACATTCCATATTTCCAAACTCCAAACTCACTGACTCTTGGGCTAGATCCACCTTTCTTGTGCATTTTCTACCCGTCTCCATTGCCATTCTTCCAGCTGTACTGATGACAGATATGGGATCCCATAAGAGGTTGGATTAGATTTCAAAATGGGAGAGATTAACCTGAGGCAAAATATCCACACACCATCTAAGATCTAAATGCCTCGAGTTTTGTTGCTACAGAATACTTGTGTTTTCACCCTGTTGGTGAAACCAGTTGACAAAATGCAGGTGGGAATATGCTGATATTCATATTGGGCTGCAGGCAAGTGGAAGCTGCAGTATGTCTCCATGAATAACTTGACTGGCATTGTTGGGCTCTGCTCCTGAAAGCTCAGGTGAGATGAAATTCTGCCAGAAATGCTGAGCTCTGCTTGCAGATCCATGGGGATCATCTGAACCCTGAGTGTGGAGTCATTTGCAGACAGATCCAGGAGCAGATGTGAAGAGTGGATGGAGCTGCCCACCCATGTCACCATCCAGAGGGAGGTCAGTGGTGCTCACTGGGGCTGATCAGAGCTGTTTCCTCCCTGGAACAGACTGTGCCTGTGGGGAAAGCCCTGGCCACCCTCCCACCTCTGTCACTTCTCATGGAGCCAGCTGGATGGGAGCAGGGCTGGCACCCTGTGGGAAGGCACTGAGGGGGAGGCACCCAGAGCATTATTTCATGGTAGAAGAAGAAGCTGATTAATAAGCCCAGAGGTGCTGGGCTGAGCCCACTCTGGAGAGAGAGAGGGTTTTCAGTGAATCCATCCTCGTTTTTCCATGCAGGAGTGACATGATGGATAGCAGTAGTGGTGGAATCACTAATAGGGCAAATAATTTCCTGCACAGTTGGACCCCTGAATTTAAAACCCTAGGCACAACTTGTTAGGGGGATGCTGTTGAGCAGGAGCTGATGCAGACAAAGCCCTTCAGAGTGAACATACAGCAGTGCTCTCCTGGAAATTAAATCCTGATGGGGATGTGCCTTTGCAAGCTGGAGGACACCTTATGCATTCAGCAGTAACCCCATCCACTCCTGCACAGGCTGCTCCTTCAAAGCAGAAGAGATTGGTCAGAGCTTGGGGCCATTTTTGTACAAAGTAGCCAGGAATTAGTGAGAATTGGCTATTTTCAAAATTTAATTTAATGGAGTTGGGCATTTTGCATACGATTTCATAAAACACAGGAGAGATCTTCTTTAGTAAAATAGATTTTTAGGAAATGTGAGGCTACATGCGCTGTTTCCATCACTCCAGGGTGCTGCAGGTGTGTGGAGTGCTGAGGATGCTTCAGGGAGGAAGAAGGAAAAGAAAAGCTTTTGGGTTGAAGTGGTTTTTGTTCAGCTAATCAAAGCTCCTCACTCAGAGCTAGGACAAAGCAGCCAAGACCTCTCCTTTTTTTCCATTATCAAACAAGAGAGGTCTCTGTTGGTTGTCATCATGCAGGAAGTTGCAGGTTGCTGTTAACCCTGAAGCCCTGGGCAATCCCATGCTCCAGAGCAATGCCCTGTGCTGAGCAGTGCAGCTCCTCTGGGTGCTGCTGAAGGACGTCTGTCAGTCAACACTGACCTTTCACAGGTCACCCCAAGCAAGAACTGCCTCAGCCAGGAGTGGTCCTGGCCTGCAGACCCCAGCCCCAGGGCCAGGACCCCCCTCCCAAACTACCCCAAGCTTCCTGTGCTGTCTGAGGGTACAGACCATCGGCTTTGGACAGGAGAAGCTGAGTGTGGCTGGTGTTGGGTGAGCCCTGGGTAGCAGTGCAGGGGTGACTGGTCCATGCAGGTCCATGAGTTGGTGCACCATTACCTCCTCCAGACTTTCCAGGGCAGCAGGGGTGGGAAAAAATGGGTTAAGGGAATGTGAGAGTGTGTGTGTGTGCTTCTGGATGTAGGAAGGACAAAGTGTGTAAATAGAGGTGAAGAACATACCGTATGTGGGAGGATGGGGGCTTGGAAAGGAAAAACTCCTCCACCACAAAACAGAATTCCTCCACCTGTTTTTCTCATAAAGCAGCATGTTTCTGCTAAAGCAGCCTCCTTTCACAGCAGCTGCATTATGAAATTACTTCTTTTTAACAAATCCGTCTGCCTGCTTTTTAATAAGCAGGGCTTTCCACCATTGTATATGTGCGAGGTCTGACCTTTTCATAGGAAAAAACATTCATAACCAAAAACTATAAATAGAAGCCTTCAGACTGGAGCAGATCAAGATGTAGGTTTTGTGACTTTTTTAAAAAAAAGCAACATAATGTGGGAGGGAAAAGAACAAGCTCTTTTTAGAAGTCATAAACTTCTGTTATTGCCTTAAGCTCACTTAATATTTACTGCAATATTTAATGAAAGACTTAACAGTAAGGCTTACAAGACTTCTGTATCAAAGCAGGTATTTTTACAAAGGAAAGGAAAAAAAGGCTAGAAGTATGTTTAGTTTAGGAAAAAGGGTATTTCCCCCAACTACTTAATGAAAACTTTATACAAGGTTTGTATTTCTGGGGTAAATTAGGTTTTGTATTTTGTTCATGTTCATGTAACTTTGCTCCCGAGTACAGACACTTAGCCTTCAAAGGGACTACTCATGTGAGAAAAGCTGATCATTCATTGTTTCCACTTCAAGCCATATTTGGTCCTGTGTTTTAAGTCCCAGATGCTGAAGGTAGGTGATTACATAAGAATCTCAGCGTACTTTAAAAACAAGGTGGGGGGGAAGAAAAGCAAGTTCTAAATCTTGTGGTTGAAGAGAAAGCTTTAAAACATGCCCTCCATGGAGCCTCAGAGCCAAAAGGCAAATAATAACGAAACAAATCTTCCATCTAAATCTGCTAATCACAGACATTTCTTGATTGGGAACAGTATTTGTTAAGTGTATAGCAAAGGAGTTCAAGAAAGGGGCATAGGAAATGATCAGTGCAATTGTGGCTTATTTGAGCCACGGCAGCAAATCACAGTTGCCACATGCAAAGACCCTTGGTGGATCTGCTCACAGATGCTCTGAAGAGCTTCACTTAGCAAACACTCAGGTACGTCAAAGTGAATCAAGAGGAGGCTTTGGTTAACATGCATTTAGCTCATCTGCTCTATCCCATGCCTCAGATTCTAGGAGACACATTTCTCCTCTGATATTTAATACAGTACAGAAAATAAATCAGCTTGCTGGGTGCTGTCAGCATGGAAATAAAAATAAGATGTTAGCTGTAGCCACTGAAGGGTGCAGTGGTAATACAATACTTCAAGTCTCTCTGTTCCTTTTTGATATACTTCAGTAGCCTAAGAAACAATTACACTGATCCATATTTCATTAGGCATTGTAGGCTGAGCATCTTTTACGACCATTGTGTAGCTTCCCAAGCATTGGCTTCAGCTTCCTTAGAGAGGGATCCTCTTGCTGGGACTGCTCGGTACCAGGGTCCTTTCTGCTCAGAGGCAGCACCTCACCATCACTGCAGCCCAGCACAGCACAGAGACAGCCTTCTCTTGACTGCACACCTCCAGCACCGTGGTACTGCTCACGTGAGGAACCAAGTCATGGGGTTTGCCCAACACTCACAACAAAGAACTTTGTCTCTTTTCTGCTGCAAGGCTTTTTAGGATGAGTTTATGTCACCACTTCCCCGACAGCTATAAATATTTTTTTCATAGGTTGAAAATGGGAAGCTGCTTAGAGATGGTCGAGATGAGAGGGGGACAGTGATTCCTGCAGAGATCTCTGTGGGCACAAGCACGTGTGCACACTCAGCTGCATGTAAGGTTTGCCTTGTGGCTTCATTTCTCCCAAATGATGATGACCTGTTGGCCAAAAGCCTCCCAGGCAGGAATGTTTGAAATGTTTTTCAGAAGCTGCAATTGTTGCAGACATATCAAGACCCAAAAGTCAGGCAATTGATACACAAACCCTTGGGGCAGCCAGGAAAGATGTCATGAATTCTGCCTGGGTGCTTGAAGAGAGGGGAACCCCACCATCCATGTGCAGAAAAGTGGGGCATGGATTTTGCCCAGCACCTGCTGCGTATCTGCTCTCCGTCACCTGGGCTGGATGCCAAGATGGAAGAGGGGCTGTCCTTGGGAGAACTTGAACTCTACAAGAGACGCCAGTTTTAAGAACAAAAACATTCCTTTCTGCAGAGCAGCCCTTGGAGTGGTCATTAAGGTGAAATCTGGGCCTGCAGAAGCTGATGGTGAAGGCCCCATGGACTTTGGTCTGGTCCAAATTCCACCCCTTGGGTTTGACTGCTGTCCAGCCTGAGCCTGAGCCTGGCTTGCTGCCCTACGCTGAGTTTCCTTCTGCAGCCATGGAATGGGGCCTAGGTTCTATCTCACCAATAAAACAAACAGAATTATATGATGCAAGGGTGTTTGAGTCGTGATTTTCATCAGCGTTTCCTTTTCACTGAGCTCAAAGTCTAGTTTGAATGCAGCCTACTATTTCAGTCCACAAGAAAAGGCTACATAGAAAATAGGTTTTGAATCAGATGCTTTACATAAACCATGGGTTTTACTAAAAACTGATCCATTCTGCTCCTTTTCACTCCTACAATAGCGACTCAACAGGGAGGCATTAGAAGTTTCAGTACTTTCATCTTGTCTCAGAACATTTAAGGTGGTGAGAGTAGGCAATAATAATAATAATAATAATAATAACAATAACAACAACAACAATTAAATCATTCACCACAACTGATTTATTAGAGGAATTTTGCCATATGTGGACATGATAAGTCATCCAGAAAAAAGTCAAATTTCCTGAAATGTATCTGAAGTGGAGGATTATTTGCCAAGTAGACTATACCAAATAAATTCCTCTCACTGTTAGTCAACAGCACTTTTATTTTGAGTTGTTTTGACTGAGTAGCAGTGTGGTTCACATGGTGAATATCTCTGTCTTGATTGGGAACTGGGGCAGGCACCCAACTTTAACCGTGTTCCAGATGTCTCCTGGCTGAAGCCAGACATTAATGCATGTTCAGTCTAAGGATATAGAGGGAAGTTGATTTTGGTGACCAGTCCACGTGCCAGTAACACAGAGACCTTTTGGCAGCAATGGAGTCAGTGCTAGTCCTAAGCCTGGAGGTGTTGCAGTGGGGAACAAAAGTGACATTTTAACTGCCCTTCCTGAGATTCAGATGAATTCAGGGGGTCTGTTCCGAAACAGCCAGGGAGGGGATGAAACTATGGGGGCTAAGGGAAGATGAAACAGAGCCTTCCTTCTATTTGAACAAAATAAACTCTGATCTCCCTTTGCTTTGCACCCAGCCCTGCTTAGTCCTGGTTGATATACCTGGTTTAACTGTCTTTGCTGGAAGTTGCCTGAGCCCACTGTCGAGTTGGTGGTGGGGATGAGACAACTCTTTTTACTAAGACCCTCTGTCACAGCTTAAGGTAGACTCAAGTCCACTGATGTCAGTTGGAAACATTTCAAGATGTGTGGCAAATAACATGAAATTCCAGCAAACAGAAGGTAAGAGAAGTTTTTCAAGGCCATCACAAATGAGATTTGTGTCAAAAGATCAATCATCTGTCCCACTGCTTTCTTTTGAGCTCATCCCACAGTGTGGAGCAAGGAGATCCTCGCCGATTTGGGTCTCAGGGTTTATTGTAATCCTGTGCTGCATGTGGGAAAGCAGGAAACCTCCCTGCAGTGCTTGGAATTGTAACTCTATAGAGGTGTTTATACGTGTGGGGCTTATTCTTTTATGACAAGTGGGACAAATTAGACTTGAACAAAGCCAGCACCACATCCACCCTAGGGAATTAATCTGTCTGCCTATCACTCTAATGCCCACTCGATCACTCCAACTGCACTAGTTAAAGAAAAACACACTCTTGACATACATACAAGTATGAAAATGCAGGCTTTCCTGCTTTCTAAGGTTCTGACAGAACAAAGGTGATTTAAATGGGTTGTAAATTAATTTCTGTGTGCATTAAGACCCTTTACACAGCCTGAACAGTATAAAAGAGCTTCGGGTTCACTCAGAATTAGCCTGAATAAATTCAGAAGGCCATATTTCTTTACACAGCACATAATCATTTCCAAAGCATCTGTCATAAAAGGGGATGATTGAAACAGATTTCCTAGTGGATTATTTCCTGCCTGTCCCTTGCACTTTCATCTGAGGAAGCTGAATGCAAAACTCATGGTCACCAGTGTGAAAACTCCATTGATCTCAGTGGACTTTGGCTCAGCTCTGAAAGAAATGAGAACAGATACTGAGAATTTGTGTTTCTGGGGCTCAGGGCAGCACTGTCCCTATTTGACACAGCACAGTGAGACCAACACACAGCAGAGCTCCTTCCCATGGCCATCATGCTGTGATCCCCGTTCTTGTTCAGTCCTCTCAACACAGCCAGTGTGACACGGGGTGATGGCATTGATAGTAACATGGATCTGTGATCTGGGAAATGGATCTCAAACTCACACAGTTGGAAATTACAGGAGTGATTCATTGTTCAGGTGCTGTGGCTCAGGCTCCTGTTCAGGTGGACCTTCCCCATGTTTCTGACTGCCAGCCCACCCCTGCTCCACCTCTGCAGATCACAGCAGGGTTAATTAATGTGTCTCCAAGAAGGACATAAAAATGTGTAGTGAGTGTCTGGGGAAGATCCTCACATTGCTTTGTTAATAAAAAAACCCTCTCTCACATCACAACACATGAATCTTCTTTCCCACAGGAGCTGGGACAGCTGATGCAGTGGGTAGAACATTTGTGCTAGCTGAGGTAGCTGCTGCTGACTTGAGTTGAGAATGAGATTGTCAGTGAAATGAATTGATGGTTTCAGTTCCAGATCTGGTGGAAAAATTAAAAAAAATAATAAAAATAAAAACAACAACAAAAAAGCCAACCAAAAGTGGGCTGTGTAAATCAATGCTTGCCCTCAGGAAGCCACATAGCACGGGAATCGAGCATGGGGACTCAAATCTGCTGCCCTTCAATACCAGCTCATGTCCCCCATGAAGGCAGGAGAGGGAGGCCAGGACCCTGCCTGGAATGCTGGCAGCACCCAGGGCACCGAGGGGGTTGCTCCTGTGTGTCCCTTCTCTGGGAAAAAGAGCAACGCCAGGGAAAAACAGCGAAGTGGAAAGCAAACCTCCGTCTTGGTGAGATCTCATTCATCCCAAGACAGACTGAAATGATTCAGATATAAATATTATCATACCAGAACTCGCTGGCATTTTCATTTAAGCACAGTATACAAGGGAATTTCAGTTAACCCTCCCATTGCCAGAAGATGTAGGAGGAAGCCAGATTCATGAGAGATGTCAAATCAACATCTCTGTATCTCCAGACAGTTACACCAGTGAGAGTTTCATTGATGCCACCTGAGGAATTGCAAGCAGCTTGCAAAGGTTTTAAAAGTACCCACCACACCCCTGTGAGAGAAGTAAAAAAGCACCTCTTTCAACAAAAAGGGAGAGGGGGACACTGGAGATAAAAAATGTGAATTTAGGAACGTGGTGGCAGAGCACTGGGGAGCAGGCAGGAGCTCCTGGCTGGTGGGAACACAGCCTTCCTGAGCAGGCAGTCAACAGGACAAGGAGCAGGAACAATGAGCTAAGCACTGCGATGGAAACAAACACCTTTTTTTAGGCTCTCTGCACCAAGCTGCTTCTGCTTCTGCTACTTTTATCACACCATTCATTTGGGAAGAAAGCAGTGCAGCAAAACAAGCTGCACACACAAAGCTGCACGTTGTGTCTGAGCTGACGCCAGTAACCAGCCAAAAAATCCAGTTGTTAAATTATTTCGTTTAATGGTTTGGGACTGCAGTGATCTTGGATGATGTTAAATATTTGGAAACTGGATATAGCAGAGTTAATCCTTCTGTGCAGGACATGGATGATCCATGAGGGAACTGAGGACCACAAGTGGTTGCTGACTTCTTCTGGGCAGCCAAAGCCAACGTTTCCACCATGAGAGTCTTCCGTGGAGGCTCATGAGCTGTTTTACAGACAAACATACACACGTGCACGTGAAACCCCGTGGCAAAAACAATGGTTGTTTTGCATGCCAAATGTGTCAGTTGCATTTCGTTTTACGACTGAATTCATTCTCAAGTCACGAATGCAAAAAAACGAATGAAAAAAAGAAGAAGCCTAGTGAGTGTTTAAATTTAGGGCATTAATTTTGCATTCCAGTGTAGAGGGAACCCAACAGTCTCAAACCTCAGAAAAAGGCACTCCACCTCTGCTTTATGGGCAATTTCATTCTGTTTGTGTTTCCAGAGCCTACTTCAAAGCACAGATGCATTTCAGGTAAATAATGACAGCTTCAGAACAAGTTTTCCTCGTAACACAAATCACCTCACTAATGAAATCATGGGAAAAATTCAGAACAACTTGATATCCATCTGCCTCAAATCAAATCCTTCTATTTATGTGCTATAAGTAGTGGCCTGATTCCTTCCACAATCAAATCAAGGGTGAAACTCCCACAGATTCCAGTGGGAACGGGGTCATCTTTTTATGCTGCCTTGATGACCATTGCCAGGTGAGGATGCCCTGGTCCATCCAGAGCAAGGCAGAGAACGTGCCTGTGGGGGCAGCACCAAACAATGGGGTCAGGTTCAGAAGAATACGAGGCAGCTTTCCTCAGCACAGAGAATAGTTTCTATAGTTTCCACATTTCCTTCCTGCTCATGTCAGTCATGCACAGGGGAAAACAATGAAGAAACACCAACCTCATATGTAATTCCCAAAGTAATGGGAATCTGAGAAGGAGCCACATGCTGAAAAGAAAAGTCATCACGCCCAAGATTGAAAGTATTGACTGTCTGGACTGCCAAACAAATCAGACTAGCCCTGGGGACTTGGATCTATACCTGAACTTACCTCTTCACCTCAAACCTCAAGGGCAAGCTTTCCTTTTGCTTTGGAAGTCTGGAGGTGGGCAAATTTTGCAGTTCTTGGTTGCCTTCATGTGCATCACTGAACCACTTTGCCTCCCTGCAGGCTGCTGCCTGCTTAGAGAGACACTCCTCTCAGATCCCATCATCCTTTCCAAAGGTTCAGCTGTGATATGAGGGGAGTTAGATGTCCACTTGGCTTGGCAACAAAGAGAAAAAAAATTGTACTTGAACCTGGAAATTTACAGGAATGCAGAGCAGCCGTGTTGCTAAGCCAGCTGCAAACCTGCTTTGCTCGGGGCTCTTCCCTTTGTAGGGTTGAAGGAATGAGGCATGTGTTGCCAAGTAGGACATCAGTGCTACAAACAAATGGAAGGCCCTTATCCCACCAGCAATCTCGACCTGGTAACGGGCAGGCAGCTAGAGTAACAAGAAAGCTCAGCTCCTTCCTACTCACAGAAAGGGGAGGCAGTAGGATACAGGTTATAATTAGAGCCACCCACAGCAATTTTGGGGAAGCTTTAGTGTATGGATTGGGATCTTATTGTTAGTTCTGCCAGTTCACCATCTGCTTGTACTGGGCCAGTTCAGAAATCCAGTGGCCAGCACTCCCAGACATATCTCCTGCTTGCCTGGAGTTTAGCAGTGCTTTAAGCCACCTTGGTGCCTGCAGAAGAGTCACAGCAATAGGAATTTCTGTATAAGCCTTTAGCCTGACTGTCCTCCTAATTTAAAGGATTAGCTTCAGCTTTGGAGACAAACTCCTTTTGGAGCCTTCATTCCTTTTTTTCCATTGGATTATAAAATGTCAGTGGCTCATCCAAACTGGATCTTCCCAGCACAGCTTCCTGCAGCTGGAAAAACACCAGCTCTGCCAAGCACTGTGTGCTGCAGGTACAGCACATTCCATGGCATCCCATGCAAAGCTGCACTACTGTCTCCTTGCAAAGCTCCTTGAAGCAGAGTGAGGTACATCAGAGCCACCCCCAGCTCTTTCCAGCTGCCATGGAGGCTGAGAGCAAGCCCTGGCCCAAGCCACGCTTGCCTGGAGCAGATCAGCTCCATCCTCAGAGCTCAGGATAAGGGTCAGCGTGGAGGATCAAGGATCTGATGGGGCCTTGCACCCTCCTGGTACAAGACATTAATGCCTCTGATTTGGTTCTAGTTCTTGTGGTGCTAGTTCACAGCACAGATTTGATAGCCATGTATGAGCCTCCAGGCGTAATTTCTGGCCTGTTGCCAGAAAGGATACTGATCTGCATTAGTATCCTTATCTTTATCCCAAACCCCAGGCAGGAGTTACCCTCTCTCAGAAATCCCATTTCGCCCCCTCAAAAGAGCCCAGGCCCCCATGGAGCAGATTAAATCCCACCAATCTGAAGATTTAAACCTCCTGGCTAGGAAAGCTAAGCCACATCAAACCCTTGTGAAAAACAGGGCCTACCTAGGAGAAATGAGTCCTCAGCAGAGGCAGCACTGCTTAGGTTGCTATGTTTGGTACTGCCCTCTTCATAAACACCTTGAATTTTGGTGCTTTTTCCCCAAATTTCTGCTGCAGAGCCCTGGGTTCAGCTGTGAAAGTTCCACTTTTTGCCATCTTGCTTTTAACCACCAGTATTTCTGAGCCTCCCTGCTTGCAGAAACAGGCTTCAAACCATGACTCCAGCCCTCTCAGAGGAAACAACTTCAATTCTTTCTTTTTTTTTTTTAATTTCTTTACCCCTACCACTGTGATTTATTTAAGGAGTGACTTGGGGGCCTCACTGAGGGCTTTTGGGTACTGCTCAGTCTGGGGAGAGCAATCCCAAAGCCACTATGGCACCATGGGCTCTGCAGGAAGCCCTGTGATAACTGCTCTGGCTGGCCCCCGTGCCCCAGCCATGCCGAGGGGAAACCTTTCCAGTTGAAGGCACAGTGAGAGCTTTCTTCCAGGTAGATGGAATAGAATCATGCAGATTATGAATGGTGATGTGTCTGCAGGGGGGTGGAGACGGGGCAAAGGAGGCGTCAGTGTGTTTTGAAAATGCTTTGAAATGTATTTGTGTGTTTCTGAGACGAACCTTACAGAAAATACCTGAAAACTGGTTTTGCTTTTCCTAAAGCATTGGCTCTTTCAGGCAGCAGCTTTGCCAAAAGTCATTAATCACATCTTTATTAACAAGGGCGGGGGAACAGTGACCTCAAACAACCGAGGAAAACAACTAAAACTACGTTCATTTGAAGGACCGCTTTGTAAAATATCTTCTGGCCAGCACATGCTACTGTTGACATGTATTTAAAGTGTGCTGAGTCTTCGGGATATATTGGGACTTCTGCACAGAACCAGGGCAGGACTTGGCCCAAGGCTGTGTTTGACTTAACTATATGTCTTCTGGAGTAAAAGGGGAGAAAGAATAAAGTTTGTTGAAGGTCTTCATGCTTTTTTACTATACTGAGGTGCATCTTGTGAGTGGGACAGGCTAAATGCACTTTTCAGTTCCCAAGTGTCAAAGTTCATGGATGTCATGATATGTATGGTTTAAATCCAGAGGGAACATTATGATCATTCAATTCCTTCTAGCCTCAACAGCCTGTTTGTTCTAAGTAACCCAGCCTGCTGTTAACAACATGGCACAGAGTCCACCACATCTTCCACTACATCACACAGTAGCATGCTCATTTTCTCAGTTAAAACTGCAGCCAGTTGAATGGGCAGCTGCTTTAGGTGGGACCAAACACACACCACAGGGATTGCTGCTCTTGAGGTGAGTAGGGCAGTGGATACAGCCCCTCTGCCCCTGCCTTGTCCTGGCAAAACTCCGTGTTTACTGCCCACTCCCTGCTCTGAGACACTTTGTCTGCTGGGGAATGGGGATCTGGGAGAGAGCGGGGACTTTTGAGGGGATTTCTGGAGCCTGCCTCAAATTGTATTTGTTGTGGGGCGGGCTCTCAAAGGCAGTGTGGGGAAAGGGCAGGTCCCCACCTCGAGCAGGATGCCAAAGGTGCATCGTGGTAGGCACACTGTAAACCCAAACCCTGGAAGGCTGTTGCCACTGATAACACCCATCTGCTGTGGCATCATGTCCGTTGACATAGCCTTAATTAATGATATTACCTACTTAATGAGGAGATAAACCACCGATCCCAACTCCTGTTAAGAAATTGTCTTAAATACCAGTCACTAATCGCTATGGAGAAACAGACAGAGGGCCAAAATGCACACCTGGAGTAAAGAGGTGTGGCTCCCATGTTTTCTGGTGAAGTTGCATTTGTTTACTCCAGGATTGACTATGAACCATCCTGATTAACACATGGCGGGTGTGCGCTGGGCGGGAAGTTGTAAACAGCCACAGCCTTAAGTAATGGCACTGGGCTTGTGCAAGAGCTGTCATCCAGATGGCAGCAGGATTGATGGCTGCGGAGATCTGCAGGGTGCCAGAGCGGGGTGCAGATGTGCGTGGGAGTGCACCAACCCCAGGCTCGCTCTTCCCAGACCCTTTGCTGGTGCAGAGGGGCTCTCCAGCCCTCTCCAGAGGGCCATCTCCGAGCCCTGGGATGCTTCACACGGATTGTCTAGTCCACGTGGCTTTAGGAATAGTGGACATCACCATAGTGGACATCAGCAGGTGATGTCCAGTATGGTGGCCAAGAGCCTTTTGGGCTGTTTAAGTGAAGACGATTTGCCAGATGTAACTAGATTTCCTGCCACCACTGGGGTGCTGTGGATGTAACTTGTAAAACAGGGAAGGGACCTGTTTCACTGTACTGATTTGATTCTTCGGCTGTTACTTTATTTCCTTGCCGTTGTTATTCTGATCCAGTGAAATTAAAAAGGCATGAGCAGCCTATTTGGATCTGAATGTGTGAGTTCCTGCCCTGCAGAGCTTTCAGTAGAGATTAGATTGTACATGCCATTGTGTGGGGGAGATGTGCCATCAGGCAAAGGAGGAACAAATGCAGGCGGAGCGGGAGCGGAGAGACAGAAGCGGTTGTGTCTGCATGAAGCTGTCTGCTGCTCGTGGGGTGGTATCTCCATCTCACTGATGGCTGGTGACTATCTCACAAAACATCCACTGCTTTTGGTTTCTTCAGGGTGTTTAGCTCCTGGAATGTGTGAGACAAGGCAGCCACATCTTCCTCACATTAACCTTTTAGAACCTATCCTAGGAGGGCCTAAAATGAAAACTATGCATAGAAACCTATGCCAAGCCTCATGTTCCTGAGTGGACTATAGGGGATTCTGGTCCTTAAGAATGAATAATCCTCCACGTTGCTGGAAAGATAGATATGCACTTAGTTTGCTGGTACCCAAATAAATCTTAAAGGATTCCAAGGATTTATGTGCCTGCATGACACCTGATACAGACACAAAAGCCTGGCACGCTGTGCTACCAACCATTCACCTATTTCAGCTACTTCACTCTAGCCCTCTGTGTTTCTATTCAGGCAGACTGTTTCCTGTTGAAAAAAAAAAGGTGTTTGTTTGTTTTTTTAAGTGATCATAGGCATGCATATATCAGAAAAAAAGAAAGGACCTATCTTCTTCTTACATCTCTATTATTTCTATTGTTCAGGTATGCCTCGGGTACTTTCCCAGACATGTTGCCTTCTGTTTTTAACATTGCCATCTGGGAATCAGACACTGCACATCTTTTGTGGTGCTGTTCAGCAGGGAGGGAATTTGTTATTGCTCCTCACAGACAGTTCTGGCTTGATGCAGACGGAGAGCTCAGAGAAGAGGGATGCGCTTGGCTTTGTGGCCACTGCCTTTCAGCTTGGGGAAAAGCTATGGCTGTGTGCACCACACAGCTTGGGATGAGCTGAGAGAGTTCCCACAACACCTGCAAGCCAGGTGGTGTCCATGGGGTCCAAGCTCCTCACTGCTGGGAAGCTATCTGGTGAGTTAATCCTGCACTAGACCCTCTTCTCAATCTGGCACACTCAGTAATGCCTTTAATTATAATTTGCTTTTTGTAAATCCAAGGAAAGCAGAGGTGATCTCCACGCAACAGGCACAGACCAAAACAGACTAAACTCCAGGGCAGCTGGAGCTTGCTGCAGGAGCAGATGCAGAACTGAGCTTTGTGGCTTGGACCCATCTCTTGAAGTTGATTCTTACAATTTCCTGAATCAGAGCCTTGTGCTGTAACCACAAACCCTCCATATCCCACCCTCTCTGGTCTCCATCTCTGTCTGGTCCTTTAACTAAACACTGCTCAGTAAGTGCTCACAGATTCAAGAGGAGAGGCTGCTAGTTCAAAGTCTTGCATTATCTGGACAGCTGTGAGAGAAAATTACGAGCAGCAAGAAACAAATCAGAGCCCGGAAAAAAGCCTGGCTTTGAACAGTGACAGATACCTGTTTAAGACATATTTCTCCAGCCTCTGTTACACCCAATGCTGAACACAAAAAAGTTGCTTTACCAAACTCTGCAACAGCTTGGAGGTCCAGGTGTGTTACTCTGGAGTGGGCTGCTCCTGACTCTGGTAATTTTGTGAGATTATTGTTCTTTGTAATGGAGCAATAACCTTTCCACCCTAGAAAGCAGAAGAGCTGCCACCTCGATGTTTTTACAGAGCTACAGGTGAGAGGAGTGGAACTATATCCCTGTATCACAGTGGAGAAGACCTTGTGGGACATCAAGAAGCAAAGAAACTGTGACAGAGTGTGCATGTGCATGGTTTCTTCTTTAAAAATAAACTCTGCAGACTTTTTTTTTTTTCTCTAAGACACAGTGGCTAAAAATGTCCTTTCAAAAATAAATCAAGCCTGAGGCTGGGTCTGAAAGCACTTAATGAGGGGTAAAAGTGGTTGAAAAAAGGAAAAAGAAAAATTCCCATGCTATTCCTAGCACTGACTCCCCCATTTCTTCATGTAAACTGTAGCTGCATCTACTGCACTAGAGCACTTCCACCAGTTGACCAATACCTGGCCCTCTTAGGGCAGGTGATTGGAGAGCAGAAACTCTACTGAGACCATTACATCCTAAAGGCACTGGGCACCCCATCATGTACATCTCCCAGCAATGGCACAGCGTCTTCAAAACCACGAGGACATGACAAGGTTTAAAGCAAATCTGCAGCACACAATAGGATGAAACCAGTTGTGGATAACATGATGGAAAAACCGTTGTGGAGCTGAACTGAGTGGAGTTAAAAGCTGTGACTGTTATTCAGCCTTTTTTAAATGAAAACCAGGCCTTTCCAACAAATCCTATTATGTTCTTTGGAGAGGTTGAAACTTCTGTTGGGAAAAGTGACTTTGGATGGGATAGATTTTTGGCGAGGTGGTTGACTTAGCAGATTCTCTTACAAATATTAATAGAATGATATGAATAGCACAAGCTCTACATGGCTTAGAGAGCAGTGAGATCCAAGTTCTTCCAAATGAGCAGCCCCTGAGAAGTCACATTCCCAGAGGAGACCCTCAGGGAGTGACAGGACATCCAATAATTTTCAGTGCTTATACCCAGCACATGAAAGGTGATGCAAAATGACTGCTGTCCAAACCTGCAGATGAGGCAGGTGGGGAGGTGACTGATGTGGAGAGATGTGGGTCACTGACAGGCAGAGCACGTGTGTTCAGGCAGCCAGAGCCCTGTGCCAAGGAGACAGGGATGCAGCTGCCTGTATGGAGGGAGAACACCTCCCTTGGAAAGCAGAGGAAGTCAGGAGAGGACGCTGGGGACAAGGTGGGTGTGCAGCCCAACCTGCGTGTGACATTGCAGAGTGGTATGGGTGAAGAGAGGAGATGCAGACTGAAGCATGGACCAGTTCTGGTTCCACAGAGGGTCTTGAACAGAAAAGTAGCTTGCCCTTTGCTGGTCTGTGCATTTTAAGAAGATAAGAGACTTGAAGAATTTAATGTGCTAAATTCATCCAGAAATTGAGAGGTGGTGTCATTACACTGTGTAAGCACTGTCAGGATTAAATGGTGGCAGGAGAAGAGTCTTTAACTGCAGGTAAGGCCCCCAACAAGGACACTACAGCCGGGTAAGTTCAAGCAAGAAAGTAGAATGCATTGTATCAGTGAAGACACTTACACTGTGGGATGAACTCCAGAGGCAGGATTGGATCCACGTTTCTTGATGCCATCAAATCCAACCTGGCTGCCCTCCTCGGAGGTCTGATTGAGATCAAGATGTGCTTTGCCAAACATGAGTTGAACACCGAGGTGAGAGAGTGACAGTCAGGGATCCTGAAGTGCTGGAGCTCAGGAGGGATTCTCTGACCCTCCCCTGCAGTCATGAATTTTGGGACTGAGAACTACAAAGCTAAGGAGGAAAAATATGGTTTAAAAAGTCTGTCGCCTCTTGGAAGGCACAAGAAAATGAGAAAGCAAGTGAAAAAGCCTGGGATTTCTTGGTACCCTCTTCCAAACTGATAAACATCCTCAAAACCCCTCAGTCCTTTCTCTTTTATTGGCTTTTCAGTGCTGTAAGCAGAATAAACTGATATCTTATAGATGTTTGTTGGTAGGGATCTTTTTAGCACACTGGCAAATTGCTCCTGTTTGGTTTTTCTGAACAACTACAGTTGGGTTTTCCACTCTTTGTTTGCAAATGTTTGTTTAGGACTAGTTGAGAACAAGTTAAACACAACAAATGAGCTCTGGACAGAATTTTGAAAGAGATTTATTCTGTGGTCATTCATTCTCCTCTCTCAGGAAGCAAGTCCCAAATGCAGGCACTGCTTCTGAGAACGTTTTTTCCTTATGCTAACCACCATCCTTGCTTGGTAATGGTTGCAAGGCATTAACCTAAAGACCAAGGGCTCAATTCAGAAACATAAAATGAGGTATTTTACTCTTAACATTGCCTGGGAGTTGGTTCATGTATTCATGTACCATTAGAGATGGAGTTGAGGATACTGAGGGAAAAAATAGTCAAGTCATGAAATTCCCACAGAAAGTCAGTGGCAAACCTGGGATTAACACCAAAACCACACAGTCTGTGGGTCTAACAAGCCAAGAATGAATAGGGCAGGTAGTAAATCTAAAAGAGCAGTGCAAAGGTCAAAAGCTCAGGAATTAAAGAGCAGTGAAAGAATGAACTAGAAACACAGCTGCTGAGGGAAATAATTCATGCAATGTTGATCATCTCATCCCCATATGCTTGTAATAATTTTGACAAGCATTTCATTTTATCTGTTATTATTAAGAAAATTATTCCTTTAAGGGCAAAACCTAACTACATTTTTCAGGTCAACTTGATTCTGGGAATCAGTCTCACTTGCCTGTGGTTTTTGCTATCAGGCCAAACTTAATCCCTGGTGTATTTCTCTTGACTCGGTGGAGTTACGTTGAATATCAGCTTGGCCTAAGGGCCTTTAGTTATATTGCCAATGGGTTTCTTTAAAGGGATATTTCCCTACTTTGAATGCAGTGATTCCGGGCAGTGATTTCCATTTTGCAATCTGGAAGGACTCCTGCATATCTTAAGGAAGTTTTAGTTGCTCTGATCCTGAAGAAGCCTTCTTTGGCAGCAGATGCCTTGTCTCGCGTTGGTCCGGCCGGAGGCAGGTGTGTGCATGTGCTCGGGCCGGTCTGTGGATGGCAGCCTCGAGAGCCGGCTGCCAGATGCCTTCCCTCCGCACAAAGGGGCCGGGAAGAACCACAGGAAGGGACATGAAACACACAACAGCCTCACAAAAGCAGCGTGAGTGCTGTTCACAATGTTTCTGATTGACAGAGGAGCATCTTATCTTCCCCGAAACCTCTGCACCCAACCCTCCAGGTGTGTGTGTGTGTGTTGGGAGGGGAGCCAGGACTCTGATTAGAGGGATTATTTAGATTCCACTACCATGGGGAGCAGCTCCTGGTACACATCCTTTGCTTGAAGAAAGACAAAGGGAAGACCCAAAATAAGAAGGACAGGCCTTCCAGCATCCTCCACCCTGGACATCAGGGGCTGAGACATGTCACACGTGAAGGCAGGTGACTGCACACCCAGTGTCTCTGCACAGACTGCTGCTCCCCTGGGGTCACAAATCCCTGCAGGAGAGGCTGTCACAAGGCAGCTTCTCATCCCATGAGGTTCTGGAGAAAAAGACAGGTCTGCAAACTGATGGGTGCAGGATGTCAGGTGGCAGGACAGTAGCACACCTGCTGAAACGGCTTAGTGACACTCCCCTGCCCTGAACATCCCAAGTGTTGCCTGTTTCATCTTGCTTTGGCAGCCAGGTTACACCCCAAGCGCTCCAAATCACAGAAAAAAAAAAAAAAAAGAAAAAAAAAAAAAGAAGAAGAAAAAGAAAAAAATCTTTTTTGATCTTGTTTCTTGCAAGATGTGAAACCTACTAATGAACCTGAGTGTAACCAGCCTCCGGTTGTTTGCCTAAAACTAAGCAACACATGAGGCTGATACTGCAGTTCTCAAGAGAGATTTGTCCCTGGGACAGAAGAGACCTGAAAGAGACCTGAGAGAGCCCAGAGCTGGGTTCAAACAGGCTGGGAAGCGTTATGCAAAACAGCAGCACAGAATGTAGGGTACATGATGTACTTGTGAGCTTCTAAACTGAAAAATCTTCCTGTAGGGACTGATGATGGGCATGCCACTGTAAAGCCATGTTTACCTTGCTTTGCAGAGGACCTGTGTTCTTACTATGACTGTGTCTGGTCAGAAGAGGCAGAAGACTTTTTAATCTCGATGACTTGATAAGATGGGACAAGCCAGAGTCTGAGCTCTAGGGTTGCTGTGGGGTGCTCCAGCACACAAGAGTGCATCAGAGGAGAGCAGGGTTTGAGGGAGCAGGGCTCAGGGGTGAGCTGCTTCTGTGCTTCTGCAGCTGCTGTCAGCTTTGCACAGCTATCACTGGGACCCAGCAGCCTGTAAAGCACAAAACTACTCGAATAGGGTTTGGATCCACACAGCATCACATAATGGATTTAATTACCGTGAGGGATGAGAGCTGATGTGATTTCTCTATAGTACAGACCTTGTGCAGAAATGGCTGTTGATCCAATCATCATCTCTGGAGATCTCAGCTCTCCCCCATCCTGGCACGTCCATATGTCTTCCTTGAAGACCATCTGCCTTGGCATATAGCAAACTAAAGGCAAATGACACAGTCACCAATCTCCACTTGTTGCTCCATCTCCATCTCAGGGAGACCAACTCTGAAGGTGGTTCTCCCAAGGAACAGAGGGAAAACCTGAAAGGCTTGGGATCTGTGTCATCTAAAGCAGGAACTGGCTGACTCAGAGAGCAGAAATCATTTGCTATGGTGTCTGGAGACTTCTGAACAGCTGCAAACTCCCAGTACTGAGATCTCAGTAAGGTCGCAGTTGTGATGGGCTGGGCACATTGCCAGGGTGGAAGATTCCAGGATCTGCAGCCTCCTGGGAACACCTAGCAGCCAACATAAGCTTTGTAAAGACACCTGAAAATCCTTACTTTAAGCTTGTCAGCTTAACATTAATAACTGGGAGGGAAAGGGTTTGGAGCCACTGCAGTGTAGCCTGAGAGGTGAAGCAGAAAAGCAAAATGGAGGAGAGAAGTGAGTAAACTCAGAGAAAATCAGCCGTGCCTTTTAAAAAGCATGACTGGAAACGTGCTCTCTCCCCACAGACTGGCCTGTTTTCACAGGATCATGCACACTTACACAGAGCATAAGTAAAAACAGCTAAAGGGATGATCATTGCAAACTGCACCAAATAACAATTCAATAATACGATTTTAATTAAGAAATCTACGGCACCAAATAAATTCAAGATTTGGCACAACAGCAGTGTCCAATAGCCATAAATAAAGCAATTTGCTAATGACTGCACATTCCATCTCATTTTCCTTGATGTTTTCCATGGCGTCATTCCTCTGAACCACAGGTTTTCTTTTAATCTCATCTCAATCTACACCACTATTAGGTGCTGTGCTTCTTCCTTGACAGCACCATATTTGAATGGCCACTAACCAAAGCCAGGGAAGGTGAGGCTGGAACACAACCTTGTCTCCTGCAGGCTGAGCCCCAAGAAGGCTGCTGGTCACGCCCCGACTGCACGAGTCACTCACACATAATCAGCTGTGGCTAATTCAGAGCCAGAACCACCCCCGTGGCCCCTAACAGCTTCTGCACTTGGGATTCAGTTGGCTCCACAGGTTTGACATGTCATGACAGAGACATTTCTTCTTCACGCAGCTCATTTTGTCCTGAGCTAATGAGAGATTAACTAACCCATAGCAGCAAATCAGCTGCTGCTGGTCTAGGGAGGGCATCTCAGGTTCTCTCCTTAACGAGCTTCACATTTGGCTTTTCTTAGCTGAAGAAGAGTTCATCAGCACAAACATCCTGCCAGTGACACGGTCCTTATCTGACAGATGGAGCCCAAGGAGAACTGTTTGCAATGACCTAATGTTGTTTGCTGCTTACCTGGCAAGACACCAGTGAGCTGCTTCTCCCATGCCCCAAGAAGTCACTAAACAGATGCTCATGGCTCCCAAACAAAAAAGTCTTCACTTTTCTTAAACAAAGTCAGGGTTTGCAACAGATCAAAAGCACTTTGGAGCCACTTTGTCTCTTCTGCTGCATGCTGGGCGTTTGTGGGACCCTGTTTCTGCATGGGGTTGTCCCCTCTGTGCTGCTCTCAGAGCCTAAGGGAAGGCAAGGACTCAATGGCATTTAGTGTGTCCTGTTGGGAGTGTTGGGAGATGATTAACCCTTTTGTCACCACTAAACCACAATGGGAACATCTTCCTCTTTTTCTCAGTCATTAAGTTTTTTGCATACTGGAATTATATGTATTAAACAAGGAAGTTTTCCAGTAGGTGCACATCCTTGAGTCTTTCAGCAGAAAGCAATTTGAGTGTCCATAATCACAGAGTATCTGACAAACCACAAAAGAAGCCTTCTTAATTCTAACTTCTTTTGGCCTAAGATGGGCAGGACCTGAAGACAGGGTTTGAGAAAAGCTCAGAATTACTTTGCCATTACCATAAAATCCCATTTCAGGGGAGTTTTGCCATTTGGTGTTGCTGCATCTGCTTCATTCCTCTTCAGGTTTCCACCTCAAAATTCTTCTTATTCAGTTCTCTTTTCTTATGCAACTTTATAGGCTGTGGTAGGTGGAGATAAGGAGGCCAAGTCCTGAAATGATCTGTCTGTTCTATTTTGCAACCTCAGTGACAGCAAATATTAATGTACATGTGTTCACTGCCCAACTCGTCTGACCACTCTGCATGGACATTTTGGTGACAAGCAAAAGCCTTCCACACAGTGGCTGATTCTCCAAACACCACAGAAATATGGTTAATGTTGTTGTGATTCCCCAGAAATGCTTTCCTTTTGCAACCCTCCTGCTTTTTTTTGCACATCAAGACCCAGCATTTCTCTTGTGCCAGACTCTTCCTGGACTGTGCCTGTGTTACACAACTGTGCCCTTCAGACTGAGGCAAGGATTAAAGGTGTCCAAATTATTAGGAAATCAGAGCAGTGAAAGGTCAGGGATCTTTCTATTTTCTCTCAGCTTGGTAGGTGGCTGCTGAAAAGTCACAAACGCACTTTGAAAATGAGGGGCAGCGAGGTGCAGCTTTCTGAGCACTCCTTGGCATTCATGTCTGAGTGAACTATTTACAGGTATGGCAAAGCGTTACTAATCTCTGAGCTATTTAGAAAGGAAGTACCTCTAGGATCTCCTCATTTGTCTCCCCTGTTTCTCAAACACCATTGAGTCATGCTGAATCTCCTCCCCTCCCGAAAAACTGCTTTGCAGAGCTCCCTGGGGAAAGGAAAATGTCCCTGGACAGTGAAACAAACAATCCCAAAGAGAGCTGATCGTGACCTAGTAACTGGGTAAAAAATCCTGGAGACCCTGTAAAGGAGAGGTCAGGCCAGGGGCTGCCTGAGGACTCAGCTGCTCTCAAACCCCAGGGAGGAACTCTCTTATCAGGGCTTGGAGCCCAGCTGGAGACAATCTGGACCTGACCCTTCTCAAAGTTCACGTCTGTTTGGATGGAGAGTTCTGATTCAGACAAATCTCTGCTTTCAGACAGCCTCTTGGAAGACGGGGCTGCCAGTTGGCTTTGCAAGGCTTTGCTGGATGTCCACTTATGTCTGAACTTTCCCTGTTTCCTTCCCCTCCTCTCCAGTAGGCCTGTCTGCATCTGGCTTCCCTTTCAAACTTAGCCCCAGATGTATTACGTTGCATCTTGGTTCCCTGGATGCTGTTGCAAATGGAAAGAAATTCTGAACAGAATTCCCAAAGGAAGCCACGCTGAAGAAAGAGCTGAGAAAAAGGGAAACCTTGCCGTTGCTATTTAATTTTTTCTGAGCCCGTACTTCTTGTGTTGCTAGAGTTTCAGAGAAAAAGGAAGTGTGTATAAAGGCTGCCTTGAACAACAGGAGGACGCTGGCTCAGGCAGTGAAGAGTGAAAAGAAGAAGTAGGCACTGTGGGAGAACTGGTAAAGATGAGGTGGGTGAAAGAGGTGCTTTGGTGCGTGGTCTGTGAGCAGTGGGGACTGGACAGCCATTGAACGGACAGGCTAGGTAGTGCTTGAAGGACAGACTGGAATAAAGACCTTTGTGAAGAAAAGAAAAAAACAGGGATTTTCTTCACAGTAGGATTACTCTGAAAGGCAAACACCAAGGGACAGTGTCCCTCCTTCCAAACATAAGCCATCTAATAGCAAAGGAAGAAAGCCAGAGTTCCTGAGTTCTGGTTTTAGTGTGGCACTAACTTCTCCACCAGAGCACCTACTCATTGCAGGTGCTGCAGGCAGCTTTCAACAGTCAATGTAAAAACGTGGAGTGGGGTCCTCAGAACCAGGACTAAGCAAGTCAGGCTTGACTCAAGGGGATCTAAGAGCATTTGGTGCCTCATATTTCTGGCCAGCTTCTGACCATCTGAGAAATGGAGCGTGTCTCACCTGCCACAGACGGTGCTGGGAGGTTAATAATGGCATTTCATGTCTGAAGCCCTGTGACAGAAAGCTGCCACATAACACCATGCTTTATTCTACCCTAAAGCCAAAGTCTCCTCCACCCAAATAAATATGTATTTGTGTTGCCTGCCTCCCATTTTTAATCTTCTAGCGATTCTTACCAGAAAAATAATAAATAAAATCTCTGGCCATACAAATGTGCCAAGAGCTTGGCTAATCAGCAGGATTCTAGTCTGTCGCTACAGATTCTGGCAGCCTTGTGTCAAGAAAATGAGGCAACCCCATTCCTGGGAACCAGTGCGATGGAAAGCGCTTCCAGCTGATTCGGATTGTTTATTCTAGGTGAAAGTTTGCAACATTTCCATTTGGTTTCACCACTGTGAGCTTTGCCAGGACTTTTTCCCAGGCAAATTAATGTTTTCTCATTTCTCTGCTTGATCTCCTATTTACAGGCTTAGTTGCTCCATTGCTTTTGTTACTCTGGAAGGTGTTTACTTGGTCAAGAATGGATTTCATCTTGTGAGACATGCAACACTTTTGTCTCCTGCTGCCTTCAGTTAGACTGAAGGCCGGCATGAGCAAAGGATCTGTAGTCTTGAAGAAGGATAAATTATGCCAGAAGAAAAGCCAGAACCTGGGCAGGAATGCATTAAGCATTATTATTACATTTCTATGCAAGTATTTAACCTGTTAGTGCTTCCACGGAACAAGGAAATGCATGGAAAATACTCCTTTCATGGCTCTACAGTGCAGATTAGCCTGGCATGGGTTGTTAGCCAGTACCTGCAGCCTTGCAGAGCTTTGGCCTAAAGGAATAAGGTCAGACCAGCCTTGTTAAGAGAAGTTGAGCCAACTGTATATGGGGGTTTCTCCCTCAGCTTGAGCCAGGCCTGCATAGGGGCTGAAAGTGTACTTCCAGGAACATATTGGTCTGTTTTCAGCCTAAAACAACTGTTTCCTCTTTCTCTTTGTTCCTCTCTGTCATTTCTTCTTTCTGCAGCAATATAACCAAGTTCCACTTTGAAATGAATCACTGTTCTAATGCTCATTAAATTAAGGAACTGACCATTCTGGTAAGACTCATGCTGACTAATTGCAGGTGTTGGTTAAATTTCCCCAATAAAACTTCTACAAAATTAAGGCATTCCTAGCTGCCATTCAAATTCTGCATATCTGAGGGGTTTAGAAGACCCAGTTTTAGGGTGATTTCCTAAAGGGAAATCTCTCATAAAAATGTCCTAATCCATTGCAGCCTGTCTGAGAATTTGACCTTTTATTTCCAAATTCAGCAGGGTCATTTGCCGGCCAGATCAATGCCAAATCTTCTGACCAGTTCACAGACTGAGCCATGGTTTACAATATCTGTGTCTCTTAGAATGAAGCATTGCTGGCATTGCAATGAACAATTCATTCACGTGGTCAGACCAAGATCTGTGCCCTGTATTAAAGAATCATGGTTAGGATGTAGATGCTAGAGTTGGGGCACTTCAATCAGACAACATGTAATCCGTAATAATCCAAGTGTCATCGAAAACTCAAATATCATCTGATTCCTGTGAAATTAATCATGACCCAGAAATTTCTACACTTTCCTATTCCCTGTTGTGCTCACAGGGAAAATAATGGACTCAGAAATATCCCTTCTCCAGGACTACACACAGATTGGTTGGGGGTGACAAAAGGTGGTCTTGTGGTAAATCACAGTGTGAGCCTCCAGAGGCAGTTTACATGAAGCCCTAGTTTGATGTCACATTCCCTGTGGCAGCTGGGTGACAACTGTGTTCCCCACCTGTGCAATGGGAGCAGTAATGTCTTCATACAATGCTATTGCTTGCCCAGCATTGGAGAGAGGACTTTGAGGAAACTCTGCCACTTCCTGAAAGTTTTCACAAAGTGTGTCACGGGAAGGCTTCAGTCTCCAGGTCCTGCCGTTTAATAATAAACCTGCTGTTTATTTTGTGGAGCCCGTTTCCTAGACAGAGTAGCAAGAAGATGTCATAAATACCTGTGTGCTGCACTCACCTTTCCCGTGGTACCCTGTGTCCCAGGCACCTGGCAAAGGCAGCCCAGCACCATCAGCCCCACTGAGGCTGGGGAAACTGAGGCACTGCTCGTGCTGCAATGAGGCAGAGGCACATCCAGGCACTCCTGGCTTTCTAGCACCTGTGCCTCAACCACAAGGCCAAATTAGCACTGAAGGGACCTCTATTTTACTGTCCCCTTCGTCTGCATTAATTAAAACACATCGCTGCACACTTAAGCAATTTAAATGTTTTGGAACGAGTCTCAGGACGGCCAAGGGCATTCATAGTGAAGGGAAGGCTGGCAGCTTGCCCTCAGCTCACTGGCTTGCCTGTCTATCACTGGCACACATCATGCATTACAAAACTGTGAGATCTCTGCAGACCCAATGATGATAATACAGTTCAGGGAAAAAGTTGAAGTCAGGAATTCCTGGTCTTCCTGGGGCTCCATCACATGGACTGGCTGACAGCACCTCTGCTGATCTTTTCTCAGTTTACACATTTTTCTTTACACTTCTCCTCTATGAAAAGCTAGTGGGAACTGCTACTGCAAGAGATAACACCAGCACCATGTTGGCTGATGGAAAGCCCTACTAGACCTGAGTTTAGGGTGTACACCTTGCTTTTGAGGACTTTTGGGGTGATATTCAAGGCAAGAAAGAGGAAATTCATAGCACCTCAAACAAAATCCAAGGGTGGCAAAGACTGTGTTTTGCCCTGCAGGTGATACTGGAGTTCAGGGTATATGTGAACCTTTCTCCAAAGGTCTGTTTGCCTTTCTGTCACCTGTCGGTCAATGGCAGGAGGAGGAACCTCAGGTGACCTCCAGAGCAGCTTGTGCACTGTGGACTCCAGGCAGCAGACAGCTGACTACAGTCTGGAATGGAAATGAAGGACTAATTTGCCCAGGGACATTCTCTTTTGTATTTTAAAGTAATGCAAAGTGCCTTTTCACTTTCAGCTCTGGATTTGAGGCCTAAGATGAAGAGTCACTGCTATTAGATCCACATCATCACAATTGTAACATCAAAACAAGTGCTGTATTAAAAATAAACACAACAGGCATTCACTGACTTGATTAAAATGTATACATATGGGTGAGGTCATTTTAATAAATGCCTTATGCACAGACATCTGCGTTTCTTACCATGGCCCTAGGCTTGGAGAAGGAACACTGTTCATTCACAACTACTTGCTCTTGTGCAGTTGCATCAGCCCAAGCTCTCTGGGTGCTCAGAACATCTGCCACAAGTGTCCTTATCACATTCCTGTGCATTGACCTCCCCTTAACATTCACAAAGGCTACAAAAAACACAGCCACAGTTTACCACATTAGCTGGACATCTCTGATCTCCATCAGGCCACCATGTCAAGGTCCTCCTTCTCCTCTATGAATCTTTTGAAGACACATTCCGATGCTGTTTGGAAACAACTCACTGAAAATGGTTCAATTGTCCTGTCTGTGTGCCTGGAAAAGGCTCCACTAGTTAAGGGCAAGTCAAGTGGACTTTCCAGAATGACACGAAAAACTGCAAAGCCAATAATGTCCATATTCACACTGATGAAAATCTTCTGTATGTCACTGGGAAAAAAAATCCAGGACTGAAAGCCCTGGCCTTATGTGCCTTTCTAGGCGAGCCTGTGCTGAAGCTCCTGCACCTCCCACTATGAACTGCCAAAACTCTACAGCTCAGGTGAAACAGCCCCTTCTGCAGCAAGGCCCTGGAGCTGGCAGCAAAGCTGGCACCACAATGGCTTTCCTACATTTGGGGTACCTCCCCATGAGTGCGAGTTGCCCCAGGCTGCAGCTCCCAGTGCATCCAGGCCATGATGCAGAGACAGCCTTGCTCTGGGAAAGGATGCAGGAGGGATGTCCCTGACTGATTTCAGTTTCTTGGTCATGCTGCTGTAGATATCCCACCTGCAGAGTTCCTGGCTGACCCCAGAGCAACCCTGGACTATCCCAGCTGTCACTGTGAGGGTACCAGTGCTTCCCAGTACTGCAGCAAGGGATGCAGCTGAGGGAGGGTTGTCCTCTGACTGAGGTGTCTGGTGCAACCCCAAAGAATTGCTTTTGTTTTACTCATTCTTACTGACAGTTCTTATACTGCTGCCCACAGGAAGCTTCAGCCTGCTCCCTCTTACCTTCAGGCAGAAACAAACACTGCCTGCCACCAAAGAAAATCTCACCTTCCTGGAGAGGGAGGAGGGAGGGTTGCTTTTAATATAATTTGGAGTCCAGTGGAGCTGTTTGCTCACTTTATTTTCTTCCTGATGCCTTAGAGTTGGTTGGAAATGTCTGTGCTTGTGATACTTCTGAATATGTTCAGCAACACCCAGGAAAACAAAGCTGCCAGTGACTTTTGCAAAACTCTGAACCCCTGGGGCCACGAGCATGGTGTGAGGGGCAAGACGACCTGTGTGTCACCATCTTTCAGAGGGTGTGACAGAAGTCCCAAACTGCAGTACAGGAGTTACATGCCTGCCCTGAGTGCTGAGGGAACATTTCTGAGCATGATTTGTATTGTAACGATGGTGATGCTCCAGGGCAAGAGGAGCACAGCTGGGGACCCAGGGCAGCCTCCACCAGGGATGTGCTACATGGGGACACCAAATGTGTGCACAGGCAGAAAGCTCAGGGGCACCCACGGCACATGAAGGGGCCATGTGGCAAAGCCAGGGGTGAGGTGGGTGCTGGGAAGTGGGGCACAGCACCCCCAGCTCTGCCAGCAGCAACGTGCTTCCCACCCAGCCGTGGGATGTGGGTGACAACCAACAGTCTGGGCCAGACCCTGGCCTGATTCCCACAGTGCTTGCACCAATAGGTCTTGTCCTAAAAAGTTTATCCAAATCCTATTTGCATGCTGGTCCTCCAGACTCAGGCTCACCTTCTCTGTAGGATACACCTTCTTGGAGGCTTTTTACTGATCTCTGCTATGGGATGAGCCATAAATTAGCCTGGGAACAGCTTGCTTTGCTGTTCCTGTGTTTTTTCAACCTCAGTTCCATTTTAATATATGATAATATGGATGGTACTGTCCCCAGCCAGGATCCAGAAGGAGTGAGATGATTAAAAATAATTCATCTTACACTGAATTAAACAACTGAGAGCCTCAGGAATGGTCCCATTTGAGTTTGGTACAAATCACGGGTGACAATCTGGGTCAGTTTTTATTGGACCTGCATCTTCTTGCCAGCCCTAAATCTGCCAGCCATCACATAAGTTTAATAAGAAGGGACAACAAAGAGGCAGAAAAGGTCAATCTCTATTCGAGAAGGAGGTGGAAGGAGCAGGGTAGACAGGGCAGGGGAAGGTGGCGTGTCCTGGCAAACATGGAGGAGGTGATGTTTCCCCAGGAGAGGGACAGACAGCAATGCCCTGGGTTCTTTGGAAAGCAAACAGGCTGCACCTGGAGCCCATTCTGCTGAGACTCGGCAGCCTGGACCATTTGTGGTTTCCTCTCTGAGTCTTACCTCTGCCCACAGTGACATACTGAAAGTGAGGGAATGGAGATGAGACATGCCTGGCGCTTTCTGACCAGCTGAGACACTGGGGGCACAGGGCTGGTTTGTCACCCTTCCATTGGGAAATTGGCAGCAGGTTTTCGTTCCAGCCACCTCTGCTGAGCCACAAAACCTCTGTGCATGCCATCCCCCGTGTCAGGAGGTCTGTGTGCTGCATTGCCCTACCTTGGATTGAGCCACCCCACTTCCCCCTCCCGGAAATAACAAGAGCAAGAGTGAGAATGACTCATCTTGTGCATATGAAGACATGTATATGCACACACACGAGCATATCTTATATGTTGAGAGCCTAGGGCAAAAATTTCACCCAGCTTTTGAGCTCCCTGGTTCATATGGTTCTGTGAGGTTTAGTGGAAAAAAAACAGAAACAACCAAACACTAAAAAAAAATCAGAACAGTGCCAAAAGAGTAAAGAATTAGGAAAATAAAAAATCAAATCCTGTTACCGTGTCTTCAGCTTGAAAGGAGACTTTCCTCCTAGTGTCTGTGCTTGCATTTTGTCCCACATGGTCTCAAACCAGCATGACTGTTTAGTGAGTGGTGGACTGGCTTGCTCTGCTTCAAATCCAACTTTGCCATGTAAATCCCAATCACTGCTATTTGCCTGGGAATTGGATAGATGGTATCCTTCCCTGTCTGTGTAAACAGCTCCTTTGACATGTTTGCTGGCCTGTGATGCTGATAATGGACACTACACACATGCCTGTGCCTCAGTTTGAAGGTCGAGTGAAGACAATCAGGTGACATTTGCCCAGGATCATTCCTGAATTCAGCTTTGTAAATTCTTCCCCTTCCATAAAAGTCCCTGGAATGGTGCAACATCCTAACGAGGACTTGTGAAGCCCTGAAGTTGTGTCTGGTGTTTCCTTATCCCATTTTCCACTGTGCGGCATGGAATTCAGTGTTGAGTGATTGCACCAAGGACATGGAGGCCTAGAACCATAGAACCAATTAGGCTGGCAAAGGCCTGCATCTACGTGCATCAAACCCAACCGTAAACCCAGCACTGCCAAGCCCACTGCTAGACCACGCTCCTAAGTGCCAAAACTACACCTTTTAAATACCTTTTCAGTTCCCTGTGCCAACCGTGGCCAAGCACATCTGAAGCTACAGATCCCCATCACAGCTGAGGCCATGTGCTGTTCCCACTTGCAAGCAGTGGAAGGCAACAGAGTTGGACCCTTGGCCACCAAAGCACAACAGCCAACATCAGCATTCTGTGGTGAGGAGCTCAGCTCTGCTGCCAGCCCTCCCCTCTGCCTTGGCACGTGGGATTGTGACTGCTCCAGGCCTCCCTCAGCCAGCAGAGCCAAATGTGACAATATGATGGGTCTTGAAAAAAGGAAACCTTTTAATTTTCCTGCCAGAAAAGGTGAGCTGGTAAATGGGTCTTGCTGCCCAGGGGTTTTGCAGCAGGAAAGAGAAGTCAGTTATTTACCACAGTGTTGTTGTGACAGGCCATGACAAACATCCTGAGGCAGCTGTGTCTGGTCACAGAGTCATCAGATGGCACAGCCTAGGAAGAGCAGCTGCTCTCTTTTGTTGGGTTAGAGACCCTTCTCCACAGCAGCCCCCTCAGTGACCATCCGTGCCCTGGCAGTGTGACATGATGCATTTCATCAGCTATTGGGAGGATGTTAAGCTCAGTGACACCCATTCCAGCCAAGCTACATTGTTTAATAAAGAGCACATAATCACAGACATCAGCTGCAGAGGATTAAGGTTGCTTTCCCCCTCCAGTGTATTTTACCTATGTGTCTTTTGCTACATTTTCTCTGCATCCTCAGCCTTTCCTCCTCAGGACTGCTCTTGCTGGTTCTCTCACAGAGAGCGCAGTGAGTGTGTGAATGGTAAAACTGCAGAGAAAGGAAGTGGTGTTGCTGATTCAATAGAGTGTGCTTTTCCTTCTGAGTCAGTACAGAACAACTGTCTCACTGTGCTCAGAACATATTAGAACAAGAAGTCTGCCTCTGGTGTGTGTGGGCTTGTGTTTTAATATCTCTGACCCAGAACATGGAAAGGTTGCACAGAAGGGATTTTAATTATCTTGAAAGTCACTGAAGTCCAATTAAAAGTGTAGAGTCATCACAGCAGGCCACCCATTCACTCTATCACTCTGTGGGCCCATTGCTGTGATATATCCAAAAATCACAGGGCATGAACCTGCTTCTAGAAAACAGAATGTGTCCAGCAGCAGTGTTGTTAAAGGCTGTGACATTTTTGAATCACACGAGATCTTGCCTAGAACTGCAGCTGGACTCCTTGAAGACAGCAGGTCAGAGACAGCTGGGAGGATGGGGAGAAAATGTGAAGGACATGGATATAAAGTTATAAAGCTAAATTTCCAGAATTTTCAGCAGTAAGTAGATCAGAGGTAGGAAGACTGCAAGAAAAGCTAAGGTTTACTGGACCACTCAAGACAAATACTGAAGAAATGGAAATTATACAATTACTAAATTATGAGTTCAATTCAGACTCATCCTTCAGGCTATCAGGGTGATAGCTGGCTCGAACAAGAAGACATGATTGGCTGGTACAGTGAAAATCAAAATAAGAGAAGTTGGAAACATCTCCAGCTTGGGAGAAAGAGTCACAGCAATCATACTACCCATGCATAGGATCCAGTGGGAGCTTTGGAGTGAAGGAGCCAAGACTCTTTAAAGAGTTGCAGGGATGCATTTAAATCAGTTCTTGTGTCATGGTTGGAAAATAGCAAATGTTTTGATTAATATTTTTGTTTACAATATTATTTAAAACATGAAACAGCCTCCAATTTCAAAGTTTCATGTACATTTCTCACAGGCCCAGGCTGGAGGAAATGTGGGTAGTGTCTTCTTTCATGATACTTTCTATTAAGCTCATTTCACCTCAAAGGTTTGGGTGAGTCTGAGCCCTAAACCAAAAGCAAAACTCAAGCAGGCATAAAGGTAAGGCAATGGAAAGTGATTGCCCAAGCCACTGTGAACTGAAACTGCCATGTTATGCACAGTGCAGGTGTCAAAAACACATTGAGCTCACATTGCAGCATCCTGGAGCAGCAAAGAACTCTGGCTTCCAACTATGAAGTTCTCATGAGCAGAGCAGATTGCTCCATAAACTGGTGTTTGTGCTCCACAAGTGACGGTCAGGGAACCTGGGGATGTCAGTGCCCTGTATGTGCAACAGTGAGGGGTGTTTCATTCTCTCCTGTTCTCTCCCAGCAGCCTGCTCTTCACGTTATTGCCGTGTTTTTCAATTGGGCAACAAAAAATCTGTCATGTATGGCTTTGTTTTTGTTACTCCTGGGCAGTGGGCAAGACACAACAGGGATTTTCTAGGGACAGACTTCAGCCCAGTGCCCAGTTCTTGATTTCAGGGTAGGGATCATGGGCTGAAGGATCCCACTGCCATGGATTGGCTGCCTGGTAGAGCTCTGTCTCTCTTGAGTATTTCTCAAACTTTTATTGTAGAGAGCTCTTTTGTGCTACGGAAAAGAAATTACCAATCTGAGTTTCATGTTGCTTTAAAATAGTCTAGGCCAAGGTTGTCTCAAAAAAATGTCTCAAGGATACAGCTGCAGGCTTCAAACTTGATTCAATAGCTTGCTGTCTTTCTGTAAAGTGCTTTTGGTGCTCTGCAGGAACAATGTGGTGCGTGGAATTAAGTACAACTCTTTGGCAAATATAAATTAAGCTTCAGCTGAAATAAGCTGAAGTTCCCAAGGCTTTCTTAAAATCAAGCAAGGTGGTCCTAGACTTGAAATGCATTATATTTATACTCTTACCTTCCCATCCCTTACTCCCCACCGATCTCTCCTCACTTGTTCTGCTCTTAAATCACATCTTGAAATGCCAGCCTATGTGTGTGCACAGACACACAAACACAGAGGCAGAGCCCTCAGGAAAGCTGTTCTGTTGCAGCATTTCATATGGTTTCATGATATGAATGTGCTGCTGTGTGTGCTGCTGCCCGCAGGCTGTGGCAGGAGCCCTGCAGGTCTGGGATGCAGCCTGGCCAAAAGTCAAACTGAAACAGGTGAAATTGCAAAAAGAGAAAGCTGACCACAGCTGCTCCTCCGTGCTCTGTCAGCCATCAACTGGGCAGGCTCTGTTCCCCAACGCTGCAGCTGCCCAAAACCTTGTCTTCACAGGGAGGCCAGTGGTCCCCCAGGTGAGGTGGATTTCAACTCAAAATCTGATGGCAATCCTTTCACTGGTTAAAAAAGCTAATGCACTGAAAACAGCATAAACATCCCCCAGACAACAGGTGTTTTCTGCATCCTGGTTGAATAAATCCATGGGTACAAGGAAATTATCAACCCCATGGGGCACAATGCTCTCCTCCTTCAGAGAGCAGCAACAATGAAACATGGGGACTGTGAGAAGGAAGGGAAGGAAGGGAAGG